>BHFT01007650.1:36984-93604 GCA_004320025.1 Laticauda laticaudata | reverse complement strand
TAACAACGGATGGAACATTTTGCTCATCCGTTGTGTCCGTTTTGCATCCGTTGGGCAGTGTGACAGGGCCTTAAGCTGCAAATGTTTTGCTAATGTTGTAATTGTACAAAGAGATGAGCTGTCGATTTTCATAGTAAAAACATTTCCTTTTTGCCTACAGTTATGTGTGTGGTGGTGGTTGTTGCTTTGCTGAATTGCAGAAAGACAGCTTCTCATCTACAACAAGCACACCTGCCAGAGTTGGTGGGCTATGTATTCCTAACAGCTCTGGAAGAACCTAAAGTTAGGAAGAAGTTTCGTTAGCAGAATTCCTTGATAGCTGTTCAGCTTCTGGTATTGCCATATGCTGAATCAACACAAAGTAAAGGATAGTGAAGCCGAAGTAGATACGGCAGAAAGGTATATGCAGGTAGTCCTCAACTTATAACAGTTCATTCAGTGGCGGGACTCAAAAGATTTTTACCACTGGTTCGATGGACGTGGCTTGGTGGGTGCGCTTTGCACATGTGCACACATTGCGTGCACGCATGTGCCGAACACACACTTTGCGCAGGCGGAGGTGTTCTGACTCGCTTCCTGCTAGCCTGCACTCTCCCTGTTGCTTCAGCAGCTGCCGCGCAACACTCTGCTGTGCCGCGCAAAGCAGCTGGGCTTCAAAAGCAAGGAATAAAGGCAGAGGAAGGATTCAACCGGTGTTACTACCAGTTCAGTGACTACGTTTACGCTCGCGTGTAAACAAAACATCAGCTGTGCCTCCCAGACAGCTGAAAAGCGCTGCGGGCAGGTGCGCAGAGTTTGGAAAACCTTTTTTTCCCCCTGCTTTTTCAACCTCAGCTGCTTTGCGTGGCACAGCTGAGGTTGAAAAAGCAGGAAATAAAGGACAGGTAAAACCTCGGGCAGGTGGGTGAGCCAAACAGCAGCAAACACAGAACTGGCTTGGTGTCTGCTGTTCTTCACAGCTACTGGCTCTATAGAACCGGGCAGAACCAGTAGCATCCCACCCTTGAATAAAGGTGAGTATGGAAGCCCAAGTGGACCCAACATCAGTGCAGTGGAGAGAAACCGGTTCAGTCTCTGTTGCTCATTGGTGCTACTGGCTCAGCAGAACTGGGCCAAACCAGTAGAATACCAGCACTGAATTCATTTAGTGACCACTCAGAGGAGTGGCTCCTGGTTCGGCCTCGTTCGGCAGAACCAGTAGCAAAAAAAAAAAAAAAATNGCAAAAAAAAAAAAAAAAGGCGATGATCAGCTGAGAGGAGGAAAAAAACCCTGACAATCAGCTGAGAGGAGAAAGAAAAGAAGAGCACAGGATCGGCCCTCCCACCTGCCCCTGCGTTTTTTCTCTTCTTTATCCTCTCAGCTGATTGGCGCTGCAGGTCTCGGTGTGGGAAAAGCTGCGTGCGCATTAAGGTGCATGCGTGTGTGATTACCGAGGTACGAAGAGGTAGGATCCCACAGCTGGTTCAAAGTTATAACGGCACTGAAAGAAGTGACCTGTGACACTTTTTCACACAACCATTGCAGCATCCTTTATGGTCACATGACCAAAAATCACCCTTGGCAAGTGAGTCATATTTATGACGGTTGCAGCATCCCGGGGTCATGTAATCCCCTTTCCTGACCTGATAAACAGAGTCAATGAGGAAGCTTGATTCCTTAACAACCAAGTGATATACTTAACAATTGCAATGACTCACTTAACTACGGCAAGAATGATGATAAAATGGCGCCAAACTCACTGAACAAATGTCTCACTTAGCAGCAGAAATTTTGGGCTCAATTGTGGTTATAAGTCGAGGACTATCTGTACATGCCCAGTGTTACCAGTTTGCAGCTGCAAAATTCCTGATGACCATGAAAAGGTGGCAAGGGGTCTTTCTTTTAGGACCTGAATTGGCCCTCAACTCTCACACTGATAGGATGCTGGCCAGATGAATACCTGTGGGTGCTGGTAAGCAGAGGCCGAATTTTTTTCCCTTATTTTCCTCCCCAAAAACTAACCCTGACCACATCGTTTTGTAGCAAAACATGGGTATCGAGCTAGTGAATCATATGGCCATTAATTGAATCTAGCTTCCTTCATTGACTTTATTTGTTGGAGAGTCATGTGAAGACCAGTCGGAAGTCCCTTTTTTCAGTGTGTCTATAACTTTGAACATTCCCTGAATGAATGGCTATAAATTGAATACTCTTACCTCAGGGGTGTCAAGGTCACATCACGGCATTGTTACGTGACATCACTTTCCCCCCCCCATTGCTAATCTGGATGTGAGTGTGGCCAGCGCAAAATGCATCCAGTCCATGGGGCCCGCATTTTTGACAGCCCTGTTCAGCCTGTATCTCTGCTGCCATCTATTGGCAGTTCCAATTTTTGCAATCCAGATATGGTAGCGGTAGCTATGTTTCCCAATCTGACCCATTTCAAGACATGTGGACTTAAACTCCCAGAATGCCCCAGCCAGCATGGCCATTGCTAAGCCATTCTGGGAGTTGAAGTCCACACGTCTCAAAATTGCCAAGGTTGGGAAACACTAGCATAGCTTAAGGTGCTGCTATTCTTAAGGAAAAGACAGCCAAATAGCTATTAGTGAGAATATAGTGCCTTCATTAAATTTATATCCTTTTCCCATTCAAAATGATGCTCAAGAGAATTAACTGAAATACATGTAAGTTATATTGCTGATTATAAAACCCTCTCAGGAATAACAAGAGCACCAGGAAGATTTAAAACTATTTTAACAATTTACCTCATTGCAGCAAGCAGTAGAGTTTTATTATGCCTTTGTAACTAACCACGGTAAATAAAATGATTCAGATAATAATACATTACATACATCATTCCCTCATAACATGAGCTTTTGAATAAAAGGTACATGGCATGTAATGTTAGACTCTCTTTCTTCAAAGTCTCAGGTAAAAATTTAAAGACCCATGCCTGGCCAAAAGCAGCAATTCAATCTTTCATTTCCACCCTAATTGCATTTTTAAATTGGAAACAGGTACTTCTTTTTCTAACATTCCCTGCTATTATTGGAAACCAAAGGGCCTTCTGACTACAAAACTCTTTCCTTTCATTTTCATGGTTACTTCCTCCCTCCTGTGGGAGAAAAGAGCTGGGATGGCATGAACACAAATAAATAAATAACAAAGATATGGAGACTCTAGAAAGAGTGCAGAGAAGAGCAAAAAAGATGATTAGGGGACCAGAGGCTAAAAGATATAAAGAACGGTTGCTGGAATTGGGTAGGTCTAGTTGAATGAAAAAAAGGACTAGGGGTGGGTGACATGATAGGTGTTCTGATCCAGGCTTTGTCCAAATTAAGGAAACACAAACTGAGTGTAAAATAAAACCTATTTTAATGCAACGCTGAGAATTTCTTGCATTCCCAGCCAAAACTCATTAGACACAGGGCTTCAATGAGGAATCAGAATCTAATCAACTTCTTTGCTTCCTGAAAAGAGCACTGTCACCAAGGGCTAACTTTTATCCCTTATGGGAGGGGCAATCACCTTCCAGCCTTACTCTCGAGTCACCCCCTCTGCTTCAGCTGCTCTTTCCTTCTAGCAGTCCTGCACACATGCACACTGGGAACAGGCTCCCCAGGGTCCTCTGCTTCACTGCTGCCAGATTCCAAATGTAGCACCCCACTCCCCGATGGTCCTGGCCCCATCCCTACATCGGACGCAGGACCCTTGTCCAAGTCCTTGCCAGTCTCCCTTTCGTCCTCACTGTCCGATACCTCCAGTACTGGCTGCCGGCGAATCACAACAATAATAGTCTTCCAATATTTGAGGGGCTGCCTGCCACAATTTTTTTTTATAACTTGCAGAATTCCAGGGTCATATGACTTGATGGTAACAAACCAACAATCAACCCTTCTCTCTTCCCAGTTTAACTCCGACATCAGTCTGGCCACTCTGGGCATCTGATGAAGGGAGCTGCAGCTGATTCAAGCTCACACCTCTTCCTAAAACTGGAAAAGATGCTGTGAGACTTTTGGGTTTTTTTGCTCCTATGAACTAACTAATTAGAACTCCAAATAATAATAATAATAATAATAATAATAATAATAATAATAATAATAATAATAATAATAATAATAATAATAGGTACCAACCTGCCTTACATCGAGGACTTCTATACTGCATAAGCCCGAAAGAGGGCTGAGAAAATATCTACAGACCAGTGGTGGGATTCAATGTTTTTTTCACGACCAGTTCTGTGGGCGTGGCTTGGTGGGCGTGGCAGGGGAAGGTTACAGCAAAATCTCCATTCCCTCCCCACCCCACTAACCTGCTTTCCAGCTCCGTTCTCCTGTGCAGGGCAACCAAAGAAGACCCAGCCAATCAGCTGGGACTTGGGAGGCGGAGAAGAGATGGAGGCAGGGCCAGTCAGAGGTAGGATTTGCCGGCTCTCAGAATTTCTCAAAATTTCCGCTACCGGTTCTCCAGAACTGGTCCAAACCTGCTGAATACCACCTCTGCTACAGACCCCTCGCATCCTGGACATAAACAGTTTCAAATTCTACCCTCAAAACGACACTGTAGGGCAGAACAACTAGACACAAGGAGAGTTTTTCCCCCATGCCATCACTCCACTCAACAACTAATTCCCATACTGTCAAACCATCTAGAAAGGCAGTGTTACCATCATTATTCTCATCTTCCCTATTCCCTATCACCTTATCTTCTTATGACTATAACTTAATGCTTGTATTTTACGATTTAACTTGTTTAATTAATATCCTAGTCTGATTTATGTTGATTGCTTATTTAGTATCCATGACTATCACTAAATGTTGTACTGCATGATTTATGATGAATGTATTTTTACAATGACTATGACAACGATCTATCACTACTGTTGTATGTAAACTGAGTGCTTATGCACGGGATACAAATTCATTGTGTGTCTAATCATACTTGGCCAATAAAGAATTCTATTCTATTCTAACATGAAGGTGCTTTTTCCAAGAGGCAACTGGACTTTATGTTTTTTCTTTGAAGAGGTTGCTCTTCTTATCCAAGAAGCTTCTTCAGCTCTGACTGAATGGTGTCATAGACATCAAGCTGGAGCTTCTGCAATTCTAGTATGATTTATGTTGATTGCTTATTTAGTATCCTTTGACTATCATTAAGTGCTGTATGATTTATGCTGAGCGTCATTTTATGAGGACTGTGATCATGATTCATCACTTTTTATAGCTTTTATGTACACTGTCTGAGAGGTTATGCCAGGGGTCCCCAAACTTGGCAACTTTAAGACTTGTGGACTTCAACTCCTAGAATTCTCCAGCCAGCATAGCTGGGAGTTGAAATCCACAAATCTTGGATCCCCAAGTTTGGGGATCTCTGGGTTATGCAGTGAAGACAATTTCCCTGTGTTTCCAGTCACACTTGGCCAATAAAGAATTTTATTCTATTGTATTCCAACCCCTTTCCTGGCGTGGTCTGAAGAGGCTCAGAATTTTACAAAGGCTGGGTAAGGAGACCTGGGTGCATCTGATTTTGTTTTGGAGGCCTTTGTTATGTAGAATACTCTGGCCCGGGCCAGTGAGTGCCTTAAGTTGGCGGTATAGCTGTTGAGCCTGAGTGGGTTTCTACTTCCGCTTGTGTTGCACCTCTTAACACGTGGATCTGGGCGCACCGGGGCTTGTGTGCCAAGCTCTGTTTCTGAGTCGCGTTGTGACCTGGGAACCAAGAGGGAGGAGGGGGTTAAAATGGAGCCGTTGCCAACATTCTGTGAGATTTCCCATGCGTTCTCGGGGGCGAGGATGAGGAAATTTTGCAAGATTTACTGCTTATTCCTTTGATCCAGGGGTCTTCAAACTTGACAGCTTTAAGACTTGTGGACTTCAACTCCCAGAATTCCCCCTCCAGTCATGCTAGCTCAGGAATCCTGGGACTTGAAGTCGCACAATCCTTAAACTTTGCAAATTTGAAGTCTCTTGCTCTGATTGAACCAGATCTTCCCTTCTCGGGTCGCCCCCCAACCGTACCCTCCCCCCCAAGGCTCCTCTACTCCCATCCCCTTTGGGGAGTGGAGGGCGGGGGAAGGGCGTTGCTCTAGCGGACTAAGGAGCCCAGAGCTTTTTTTTTTTTTTTTTTTGCATCCCTTCCTTTGTTAAAAGGAAAAAGAAGGAGCAATCTTCCCCACCCCACATGCACTCCCCCACCTCTTCTTATCCCAACATTCCCCCCCCTCCCCCCAAAAAGCTTGCTGGATAGTTATGTTTTGCCTTTGGGTCTGATGTGTTGGGATATAATTAAGGGGACAGGATCCTGCCAGGGCAAAGGAAAACAATCATAATAATCACCGTCGTTTTTTTTCTCTTTCTACCACGAAGATCTTCAAAACTTGGCCAGGTTAAGACCTCGTGGACTTCAACTCCCAGAATTCCTGAGCTAACATGACAGGAGGAGGAATTCTGGGAGTTGAAGTCCACGAGTCTTAAAGTTGCCACGGTTGGAGACCATCCCTCACAGCACAACATGCAACTGAGGCGCGGCCTTCCTTCCTTCCTTCCTCCCATCTCGCACACGCTTCCAAACGCACCCTGCCCGGAAACGGTGACTTGCTGCCCCCCACTCCCTTTTTGTTTTGTTTTATTAAGCGCCGGGCTTGATCGGTGGAACCGGTTTTCCCGGCCTGTCCCGAGTTTCCTGTCCGGCGGATTATTTTTTCCCCTCTTGCTGCGTTTCTTCATACGGTTTAGACTGAGAGTCTCACGGGCGGCGGGGCGATCGAGCCACGGAGACCTTGTCCGCGCGTGGGGAGAAAAGAGGCTGAAGCGAGGGGATTATGTATGGATGGATGTGTTTTATTTATTTATTTTATTTGTCAAGCATTAGGAGAAAACAAGTATAAGTATGAACATAACATGTAAACGTATAAGTGTAAATAGGTATAAGTATATGCATAATAAACGTATGTATTTTATTTGTCAGGCATGCGTGAGAAAACAAGTGTAAGTGTGAACATAACATAAACGTGTAAGTGTAAACAGATANAGTATGAACATAACATAAACGTGTAAGTGTAAACAGGTATAAGTACATACCTAATAAACATGTATTTTATTTGTCAAGCATGCATGAGAAAACAAGTGTGTGAACATAACATAAATGTGTAAGTGTAAACAGATATAAGTACATACCTAATAAACATGTATTTTATTTGTCAAGCATGCATGAGAAAACAAGTTTAAGTGTAAACATAACATAAACGTATAAGTATAAACAGGTCTAAGTACATAATAAATGTATGTATGTATGTGTTTTATTTATTTTATTTATTTGTCAAGCATGTATGAGAAAACAAGTGTAAGTATGAACGTAACATATAAACATAAGTATAAACAGGTATAACCATATACATAATAAATGTATGTATTGTTTTATTTATTTTTGTCAAGCGTATGAGAAAACAAGTATAAGTATAAACAACATACAGTATAAGCATATAAGTATAAACAGGTATCAGTATATACATAATAAATGTATGTATGTATGTATGTATGTTTTAATTCAGTAGAAGAAGAGGGTGAGAACAGGAAAAATAATACTAACAAACCATGAAAACCTACGCCTCTTTGATATGAAGCAAAGCTGGGCTTGCATAGAGAGTGGAGTTCGGTTGCAACGAGTTATAATGGTTAGCATTTAAGTCTCTTTTATTTATTTTATTTTATTTTATTTTATTTTATTTATTTGTTTGCTTGTCAAACATGTACAAGATAACAAGTATAAGAATGAACATAAACAGGAACAAAGGAAATAAATACAGATAAATGGGGACAGTATTTTTGCTTTAGGAGAAAAAAGAAAATAGGCATAAAAGCTGGAATACAGGTAGTTTTTTACTTCTGACCACAATTGAGTCAGTTGCCAAGCCTCTGAATGTTGATCGTGGAGAAATGGGGATGCTGCAGTGGTCATAAGGGTGAAAAATGGTCATAAATCACTTTTTTTCCAGTGTTGATATAACTTTGAACGGTCACTAAACATAGTTGTAAGGTGAGGAATATTTGTATCATGGTTGATGTGGAATCTTTATTAAGGGATGGCTTACAACTGAAATGGCAAAGTACATTTTTTTTAAGAGTACCATTTTGCTGAATGTAATGTGTGGGTGATTGGGTATATGCATTTTATTCTTAGCTGAAAATATTCTTGGAATGACTTACATGAGATCAAGTAAAATTAAAAAAAAAATCACTTGTTGCTTGTATGCACCAGAGACAAATTCCTTGTAAGTCCAATCACACTTGGTCAATAAAGAATATTCTATTTCTATTTCTCTAAATGACTGGTTTTCCCAATCTTGTGTTTTTCAGTTGTTCTGGATTTAATTTTCATAATTCACAACCACCAGCCACAGTGGTTGAATATTAAAGGAGATGGACCTCCAGGAATCTGGTTGAGGCTGCAGAGAGAAAACACAGGATTTTGTTTTCAAGTGATGAAGAGGATAGAAGAATAAAGTGAAAAACCATAAATTGTTAAATTCATATATAAAATTAAACTTTTGGCCTGGGATATTGCCATTGGGAAGTAAGTCCCGTTTTCTATCCTTTTGACATCTAGTAGTTTTATTTTTAAAAAATCAAGCCAGAGAACCCATCCAGATCTGATTGTCCAGGTATCTTTCTTTTCTTTTAGTTGTCCTTGTGCCTTTGAGAAAAATGTCCCTGGATATAACATTTCTGGGGACAGGGGCTGCGTATCCATCTCCAACCAGAGGGGCCTCAGCTACAGTAATCCGTTTTGAAGGAGAATGCTGGCTGTTTGATTGTGGTGAGGGAACCCAAACACAGTTTATGAAAAGTAATCTGAAAGCAGGTGAGTTGTAGAGGTTGTAAATAACTTTCCAGAGCCTAGGAGAAGTTGCGATTCTGATTATTTGCAGAATTAGATAATGATGGGGGGGGGGCTTGGGGGGGTGTAGGCAAATTCTGGGAAACACTATGATGGAAAGGTAGTCCTTGAGTTATAATCAGGGCTTCAGGACTCCTTTTGTCCCCTGAAGTCCTTGCTTTGTTGATTCATAAGACTATGGGTCTTCAAACTTGGCAAGTTTAAGACTTGTGGACTTCAACTCCCAGAATTCCTGAGCTAACATGACCAGAGGAGGAATTCTGGAAGTTGAAGTCCACAAGTCTTAAAGCTGTTGAGTTTGAAGATCCCTGCATAAGACTGACAGCTACATTTGTCCTGTTGATTTACACCTCGGGATTTGGGGAAGAGTTTTCCATGTGCTCAGGCCTTTTTGCCTGGTTTAGGTGACATTTTTCCTTTATCTATCCTTATCTATCTCTATCTCCTGAAGGGAACTTTTAGACAAGTTGCATCCTATTTATGTGACTGCGCCATCTTTATATATGGCAGTGTAGGAAGAAAAATCTTTCTGGTTCAGTTCCAAGTGGGAAAAAGACACTGGAAATAAAATGGAGGATGGAAACTGGAAAGAAAGTCAATTTATTGATGAAGCAGAACCACCAGGTTTTGTGATACTGGAGCAGCTGACCAAATGGTTGAATGAGTGGATGGATCTTTATAGGTTTCTGTGACTTTGAAGTTTTAATTGTTCTGGGGATTGTGTAATGAAGGGGCTTTTGTGTCTTTTGCTAAATGGTGGTGGGTTAATCCTATTGTGGCTAATGGCTTTTGTCCTGTATTGGATCTTGGATGAGGAGGTGCTTGTTCTAATCCTATCATTCTGCTTTTGTTCGCTATCAAACTTTGCAGCAAAGAGTTTCAAAATATCCTGTCTTGAATGGGCTTCTGCTGGCAGTATTTGCTTTTTTTATGAATGGAGCCATCTAGATAGTTGGCTTCCTCTTTCAATAAGCTCTTTATCTTCTTAAGTGCTGGCATCTGCTGTGGGCTATTAAGAAAGGTGGGGGCTGCTTTTTGCCTCTAAAAACATGTTTCTCCATTTCTCCTTTACCAAAATATAATATTCTGCCTTTTTAATATTTCCCAAAATATTTCATTCTTTGGGAGGAGGGAGGGATGGCTTCCCACAGCAGCTTAGGCATAATCTCACAAGGTAACCTACCCCTGGTGGTGCCATGTGGGGAGAGGGGCTAGTTCTATAAGTGTGTGTGCCACTTGCACAAATACAGTTTTGTGTGTATGCTTCCTTGCCACTTGCATGGCTTGATTCCCAATGGGCCGCAGCCCGGTACTGAACCACAGACCAGGGGTTGGGGACCCCTATGGTAAGGTATGATGCCCAAAAATAAAGCAGACGACAGAGTGAACATTAGCTCAGATCAGCTTTAGAACAGTAATGGTGAAACTTTTTGTTGTGATGTGCTGCAAGCGCTTGCGTGCTGGCACCCACAATGCAATGGGCCCTGCCCCCACTGCACATATGCACGCAACACCCTGCCCCCCCACCTTAACTGCACTGCGCATGCACTGCGCATGCAGTTAAGGCGCATGCACTGCGCCTTAACTGCACTGTGCAGCACCTCCCAGCTGATTTTTGGCCCATTTGAGGCCATTTTCACCCTCCTGGAGGCTTGAGGGAAGTCTCTGCAATCTTTGGAGGCCAAAAAACAGCCTGTTTCGGCACTTTCGGTATTTCCGGAAGGCCCGTTTGGGAGGCGTGCACATGCACAGTGCAGGTAAGTTTGGCTGGGGCTTGCGTGCCTGAACAAATGGCTCTGAGTGCCACCTGTGGCACACGTGCCATAGGTTTGCCATCACGGGCTTTAGAACTTCATTCTTAGTCCTTGTTCTGTTGCTTTTATCTTCCATTTGTTTTTAATTTTCATCCTGTGTAGCCCTTGATGCTATCAATCTTCTGTTGTCAGGAAAGATTACCAAGATTTTTATAACTCATCTGCACGGGGACCACTTCTTTGGCCTTCCTGGACTGTTGTGTACAATCAGCCTGCAGGGTAGTCCTGACACCAACAAGCTGCCGGTGGATATTTATGGCCCCCTTGGGCTTAAGGATTTTCTCCAGAGAACCATGGCGCTTTCCCGTTCCCAGCTGGTTTTCCCTTATGTGGTCCACGAACTGGTTCCCACACCCAACCAGTGCCCTGAAGAAGAATGGAATGATGTGTTTTCCGGGAAGCGAGATGAGGTCGCCTGTCCAGAACCACAAGGAGACATGATTTTTCTGAATCCTGCAGACGACTCATACTTCTTGGTGGATGGTGGGCCGGTCATGATGAAGGCTTTCAGATTATTTCATCGCATACCTTCCTTTGGGTTTCTGGTGGAAGAGAAGCCACGGACTGGCAAACTCAACATTCAGAAATTGAAGGAATTAGGTAGGAATACATTCAGCTCTGCTGATTACTAGTACGATACAAGCACTCCTTAACTTACAACCATTCGTTTAGTGACCATTCAGAGTTACAGAGGCACTGACAAAAGTAACGTATGACCATATTAAATTTGAATTTACCGACGAAGAAATAAAGGGAGACTAGTATAGCTATTTTTTGTGTATGTGTGTGTGTGTATGTATATGTATATATATATATGTGTCTCTGTGTGTGTGTGTGTAGCTCGAGGTATGTTCGGGTCTTTTCCCAAGATTGAGAGTATCTTGGCAACGTTTTGGCGAGATCCCACTCACCATCCTCAGGCTGGTGCTTTCGGCTTTGTGCCAGTGCAATTTTTTATATATATATATGGATTATCATCTTCAGGCTTGGTTCTTCAGCTGCTTCTTCCTTTTAACTGCTAGTGGGGGCGTGACTTGATTGGGTGGGGGCTTGGCTGTGTTCTGATTGGCCTGGGGGGTGTTCTCATTGGTTGGGGGTTTGGCATAGAGATTCTGATCTCGCATAGATGGGGTTGGCTGTGTCTGATTGGCTGGGGGTGTGTTCTGTTTAGGTGGGGGCTTGGTTGTGCTCTGGTTAGTCTTAGTTGCTGGGGGATTTGAGCTGGTGAGCTGTGATGCCCTGTTTGTTTTGGTCTTCGTGGTCGTGGTCGTGCACATCTTCACGGGTGGGGTGTCAGTTCGCTTCTTTGTTATGGGTCAGAGGGGTTTGAAGCGGGTAGTGGTGCAGCTGCAGATAACACGAATCAAGCAAACTCCAAGTCAATAAACACAGACCAAGATTCCCAACCAATCAGGATGTAGAAAAAAACATCCTGCCACAATAATATGGCTAGCAATCATTTTTAAAACCAACTGTTGTGAGACCCTGACCCACATACGACTCCAATACAGAGCCTGATGATGGCAGATGGGGATTCTGCTGAAACTTGCTACAATTTAAAAGCACTATAACAATGATGTGGATAATTACCCGAAGGACGCTGAACAGCACACATGTAAGTCCTGCGAAAGCTTAAAAACGCCAAACACACACACACACACACACATATATATTATAGTATAACATGTATATATGTTACACTATATTTGTTTTTCTGAGATTTTCACGGGTATTTGTAGGTGATCTTTGGTTATTTGGGGTTTTTCTCGGTGCATAAAATTGGAAGTATCTTAGGCACGCTTTCGATGGAGTCTCCATTCATGGTCATCTTCGGCTTGTTTCTTCGGCTCTGTGCTTTCTCAAGAGTAATTGAGCTTGCAGCTCCTTCTTCTTTTAACTTGGCTAGTTGGGGTGGTGACTGACTGGTGGGGGGATTTGTGTGTTTCTGATTGGCTGGGGGTGTGTTCTCATTGTTGGGGGTTTGGCTGTGTTTGATTGGTAGGGGGTTGGTTGCTGTTCTGATTGGGCTGGGGGTATGTTTCTGTTCAGTGTGGCGGGCTTGGTTTGTGCTCTGGTTAGTCTTAGTTCACAGCTTAATCACAGCCTACCAGCTCAAAATCCCCCCGCAGCACTAAGACTAATCTGAGCACAACCAAGCCCCACTGAACAGATAACACACCCCCAGCCAATCAGTATGACACATACGAACTCATACAGAAGCCTGAAATGATGGCAGATGAGATTCGGCTGAAACGTTGCTACAACTTTAAAAGCTCTACAATGACGCTGGGATAATACCCGAAGGAAGCTGAACAGCACACATGTAATGTCCGGCGAAAACTTAAAAAACCACAACGCACACACACACACCACAACAAGTACACACATATATATATATATAATATATGTATATTTGTTTTTTTTTTTAAGTTTTCACAGGTACTTAATGAATGCTGGTTTGCTTCCTCGGGTATGATCCCACGTCATATGTAGGTTCTCGTTAAAGTTGTAGCAACGTTCAGCAGAATTCATCTGCCATCATCAGGCCTCTGTGTGGATTGTGTTCACAGTTCCCTGTTTTCAAAATTTTGAGGCTGGGTCTATTCTTGTTGGCTATTAGCCTGGGTCTGTGTTCATTGGACTGGAGTTTGATTGATTGGTGTTTCTGGTTTCTTCTGTCTGTTTTTGTGGCTTTGATTGGCTGGCAACCCTCTGTTTCTTGTGTTGGAGGCTTTCAATGCAGCTTGGCTCCGTTGAAAGGCGGCTGCTATTCTCAGCAAGCTGCTATTCATTAGCAAGCTGGGTTTCATCATGGGTGCCGTGGTGGGGGGGTGTTTGAGTGGAGGCCTCAGAGGAGTCTGTTTGTGCCGTGTTTGCCTGGCCTGTGGTGTGGAGACTTTCTATTTGAGAGTGCAGCTTCCAATGATTGACAGTCTGCTTTGAAATCATCTCTTCTATTCAGCTGGTTCCAGTCTTTTTTCAATCTCTATGGCTTCTCTGAATGATTCTGTGGCTGGGGTTTTCCTATAGTGGCTAGGGTTTAGTGCCCTTGAAGTTGAATGGTGTGACCTGTGGTTCTTCATGTGTTGGACTGTGAGGAGGTTGTTCCAGTTTTTTTACTAGCATTTTTGTGTTCATTCTAGCGGTATTATTCTTCTATTGGTCCTTGTCAAATGTTAGTGGCGGGCATGATGACAGGGAATATTCGTATATGCCTTGGTTTTCAGGTCAATTTGTCTTTGGGGTTCTCAGGATGCTGCTATTTTTTTGTCTGTTTTGAAGGCACTCTTGATGGATGCCTGTGTAGTATCTACTGATTTATCTGTAGTACTCTTAATGTAGGGCAAGAACAGCCTGTTTCATAGGTCTGTTGGTCTTCTAGGTCCTGTATGTCTTGGTGTTTTTTGTGGATTCAAGGCTGGTGAATTTTGTTCTTTGGTGGAACCATTGGCTGTCAATCTCAAAGGTTTTTTTTCAGGTGGGCATCGTTCAGTCTTTAATATGTCTTATCTGCCAGGCGTTTATGGTTCTGTAATCCTAGTGTTTTCGCCACGGCAATTTATCTGTGCTGGGTGGTGGTGGATTTGGGCTTGAGGTAGCAGTTTGGTGTGTGTTTTTTTGTATATGGTGTGTCCCCAGTGTGCCATCTGTTTTTTGTAGATTAGTCATCTAGCAATGGTCAGTTGGTTTGTTTTTTTCCGTTTCCATGGTGAACTTGATTTGGGGTGTGGTGGTTGTTTAGGTGTGTTAAGGAAAATTGCATAATTAGGTTTTCTTTTCCATGGGCCAATCACAAATGTGTCCATCGATGTATCTGTAGCCATAGTTTTGGGTTTGTGGGTGGCATTAGCCAGCGGCTCTGGATTCGAATTTTTCCATGACCAGGTTTGCAAATGACGGGTGACAAACACACACCCAAATCAAAGTTCACGCAATGCGAAACTGTGGCTTTGGGTGAATGACCTCTTCCTGGTCCACACCTCAAAGCCTCAGGACATGAATTGACTTTTAAAAGAATACCAGAACTATCGCCAAAACCGAACCACTTCAACAACAGAATAATCAGAGAACCTAGAGATGAAATGCCCACCCAGCATGAATAAAACGAGATGATACCTCCCGCCTACCAACCATTTGAAACCTGCCTCATTAAAAACGAGTACCTAACATGAAGAATGACACCAGACCAACACCACGAGTGCACATAAATGCTACCCGACATTTCCACATAGAAAAAAGACTGACACCACCATGAAGATGTGGCACGACCACGACACGAAGCCAAAACAACAGGATCACAGCTCACCAGCTCAAATCCCAGCAATTAAGACTAACCTGACGCCACAACCAAGCCCCCACTCATAACAGAAACACACCCCCAGCCAATCAGAACACAGCCAGCCCACCTACCAATCAGAACACAGCCAAACCCCCAACCAATCAGTTCACACCCCCACTAGCAGTTAAAAGGAAAGAAGCAGTCTACAAGCTCACATTACTCCTGAGAAGCAGCAGAGCTGAAGAAACAAGCCTGAAGATGATGAATGAGACTTCATCGAAACGTTGCCTAGATACTTCCAATTCTACGCGGGAGAAAACCCGAATAACTAAAGATCCATACACACACACACACACACGCACAAATGTATGTACGTACATGTGTATGTATATATAAAAGTGAAATATCACTCACACATCATCACAAAATCTCCATAATTGTAAATCCTACAAACTTGAAATTCGGCATGTATGTTCCTCTTGGCTTCTAGGTGCTCACTAAGAAAGGATTTTTCAAAATGACCATCAGAACATTAAGTATTTCCTATATTATTATTAATAACACACTCTGATGCTAAGGAGTTTTACTCCTCCCCACCTGAAAAGAAATCTGTTCCAAATGCAAAACACAAGCAGAGGAGAGGAGTTTCAGTTTCATTTTTATTTTCACAGCACCAAGCACCTTTAGTACAGAACAGTTGGGCTAAGCCACGCCCAGGCTCCTTGCTGTCTCCTTGCTCACACAGCAAATCCTATTTCAGTTTCCAAGCAGTCCTCAACTCTCACATGCTGATAGGATGCTAGCCAGATGAATACCGATGGATGCTGGTAGGCAGAAATTCCCCCCTCCCCCTTATTTTCCTCCCCAAAAACGAAGCCCAACGACATAGTTGTGGTGAAGCACGGGTATCAAGCTAGTATCTATATATGTCTATATATATATCTGTAAACATCTATCAATCTATCTTATCTATGTATCTATTTTATCTAATCTATCATATCTAATTTAATCTATTTTATCATATCTAATCTATTTTATCTATCTTTTCTATCTATACTGTATATATATTGAATTGCTATACTAGTTATATATATACACACACACGTGCACACACACACATAGTATAGCTAAATATAAAATCAGTACAAAAAGAGTTTGTTGCAAAAGTGACTTGTAAAAGGAGATAAAACTCACTTAACAACTATCTTGCTTAGCAACAGGAAGTTTGGGTTCAATTGTGGTCATATGTTAAGGATTACCTGTAAAAACTTTCCAGAAAAGCAATGTTGTCGATATTTTGTAACAGCAACTGGCTTTTAGGTTATTTTCCACCAGACTGGAGTATGGTTGCATGGATTAGAATTCAGCTCTGGAATAATGGAAGGGAAAGGGAGAAAAAAGTCTATATTTGTGATCAGACAAAGCATGTATTCGGTGTGATACAGACACCTTCAATTTCTTGTGGTTACATCTCTTACCTTCTTATAACTATGCCCAGAAAAATTACTGTGTAAGTTATTTGCAGCACGGACACGAAAAGATTTTACGTGTTCACAATAGAGACAAACCAGTGGATATGCTTTTGTGCATTATATCTTCAGGCGCATGTAGTATATTATCAGTACTACACATACCTGTAATTAAACCAATCCCACATAATGGGTCACGACAGGGAGTCCTCGTTTAGTGACTCCAATTGGGGATGGCAGCTTGGTTGTTAAGTGAAACAGTTGCTAAGTGAAAGCATGACAGTGCTTTTAATCTGATTTCAGTTTTCCTTTGCTTTCCAGACCTGCAAAAGTTGTAAATGTGAGAATTGATCACAGTTATTTTTTCATCACTGTTGCGACTGCAAATAGCTGTTAAATGAGGAAGTCACTAAATGGGGACTACCCATATTATTCTACTCTGGGAAAAGTGAAGAGAGAGCTATTCAGTTCCGTCTATATCACCAGCTGAACTAGACTGAAATTCTGCAGCATTTCTGTTGATATCATCACATGTGTGACTATGACACATAACTTGATGACTAATAGCTTTCCGAGCAGATGTAATGTACAATTTGTACTTGAACTTGTTATTTTCTCCTCCCCCCACCCCCCTCAAAAAATACTACAATGTTCAAAAAGAAGGAAGAGAAAAAGATTGTGGGTGAGGTAGCAAGTGGAAGCACGAGCATTGCTGCAAAACTGAGACAGGCGGCAAATAAATAAATCTCTTTATATAAAAGCGAAATACCATCATCACAAAATCTCCAGAACCGTTAAAGCCTACAAACTTGAAATTTAGCATATATAGTTCCTCTTGGCTTCTAGGTGCTCACTAAGAAAGGATTTTTCGAAATGCCCATCAGAGGATTAGTATTTCCTATATTATGAACAACACACTCTGATGCTAAGGAGTTCTCCTCTCCCTCCCCATCTGAAAAGAAATCTGTTCCAAATGAAAAACACAAGCAGAGGGGAGGAGTTTCAGTTTCACAGCAGCAACCAGGTTTTTTACAGAACAGCTGAGCTAAGCCACGCCCAGGCTCCTTGCTGTCTCCTTGCTCACACAGCAAATACTGTTTCTGTTTTCAGACAGCCCTCAACTCTCTCACACTGACAGGACGCTAGCCAAATGAATACTGATGAATGCTGGTAAGCAGAGGCAGAATTCCCTCCCCCCCATTTTCCTCCCCCAAAACTAAGCTGACCACATAGTTTCATAGTGAAGCATGGGTATGGAGCTAGTGTAATAATAAATGGAATAAAAAATGAGAGGAAAAAAATGGTTTAGATTTTGTGTGGACCATTTCAAACACAAGCATTTATAACGTCAAGAAACTTGATTGTTCAAAAGGGGATGGTTGGTGCAATTTGGGGGTAGAGAATTATTGTGCCAGAGGCCTGTCTTTCTTTTAAAATAAAAAATAAATTGCACAAAAGTTAATTTCATTCCTGTTCTTGAATTTCTAGGAATTCTGCCTGGCCCTTTGTATGGGAAATTGAAAGATGGCGTTCCAATTACTCTGGAAAATGGGAGAACCATTTCTCCTACAGATGTCTTAGAGAGTCCTTTTCCTGGAAGAAAAATTTGTGTTTTAGGAGATTGCTCTGGTGTGGTTGGGGATGGGGTGATGTCGCTTTGCTCTGAAGCCGATATCTTGATTCATGAAGCTACCCTGGATGACAGCCAGATGGACAAAGCCAAAGAACGTGGGCACAGCACGCCGAAAATGGCCGCCGAGTTTGCTAAGCTGTGCAAAGCAAGGAAATTGGTCCTCTCTCATTTTAGTCAAAGGTACAAGCCCGCGAATCAGGTAGGAGAAGGAGACGCAGACGTTACAGAGCTGAAGAAGCAAGCCGAGATGGTTTTGAACGGACAAGAAGTGGTGCTGGCTGAGGATTTTATGACCATTACTATCCCCATTAAAAAACCAAAATAGGGCTTGCCGGACAACAAAATGAAAATTAATTTGGTGGGTGTGCAAAATCTTTCCAGCTATGACACTGTCTTTCAGATGATCATCTTGGAAAGGACTGAAGGAATTTGGGTTTGAATTAAGATGGGCCTCTTTGTATGAACGTCTTGTTCTTTATTGCACCCGATATTTCTGATTATTATTATTGTCAGAGTACAACATGTGCACAATGAGATTGGCTGAGCCTCCCTTTGTGCATTCCTCCCCCAAAACACAACTCACAATGAGGACAGAAGTCCCTAACCCAGGCCCAATCTTATTACACTATGTGACCTTGTTACACAACACATTGGCCCCGCAAGTCTATCATTCTATGTTGACATGAAGTTATTTTCCATTCAGGAGTCTGACAGCCCACGGGTAGAAATTGTTCTTCAGCCTGTTGGTGCGTCTGGCTACGCTTCTCTATCTCCTACCCGATGGTAGGAGAGTGAAGAAGTGTTGATCGGGATGTGAGTCCTCCCTGAGAATTTTCCTCACTCTTCTAAGGCGGAGAGCCCTAGCGAGGTCATCTCAGTCAGGGGTTGCCAACCATTTGGACCTCAGGACCACCAAACTCATAATTTTAAATCTCAGGGACCACTAACCGGTTCTGTGGGTGTGGCCTAATTTGCGGGTGTGGCTTGGTGATCATGTGACTGGCTGGGCATGGCTTATATGTAAATATTATAAACATATAAATATTGAATTTTTTATTTTTAAAAAAGCAACTTTTACCCAAAATCAGGCAAAGCAGGCAGGCAGATTGTGTTGCATCATAGATTCATTCAGAGATCTGTCTGTCTGCCATTGGCTAGCTCAGTCTGTCACAAAATTTGTTTGCAAGCAAACTCACAAAATTAATTCACAACACACCATGTATGTAAATATTGATTTTTTTATTTTAAAAAAAGAGCAACTTTTACCCAAAATCAGACAAAGCAGACAGGCAGATTGCGTTGCTCACAGAATCATAGATTCATTCAGAGATCTATCTATCTGCCATTGGCTAGCTCAGTCTGTCAAAATTTGCTTGCAAGCAAACTCATAAAATTAACTTTTATTTTAAAAAAAGAGCAACTTTTACCCAAAATCAGGCAAAGCAGGCTGGCAGATTGAGTTGCTCACAGAATCATTCAGAGATCTATCTGCCATTGAGCTCAGTCTCTCAAATATGCTTTCTGGGACTCTGCACTGAATAATAGAACCTTTAGTCCTAAGGGAGGTTCAGCTGTGCTTAAAAGCAGAGCCGAAGATCTAAAGACTAGCTAGAAAGCAAGAAATCCAACCATTTCCTGCTTCCTAGCCAATCTAAATCTCCCGGCACAGCAGAACAGATGATGGTCGGAAAAAGGAAAAATAGCAATTTAGCAGGCAAGTTTGCTGGGTAAGAAGTGAGTGGGTAGGGAGGGTTCCCACGGGCCATGCGGGCAGCACAGCCTTGTGTTTCTATACGCAGCCTAGAGGAACTGCTTTGGGGGGGGGGGCTGCTCTGAGGGTGAGATTTCTCTGCGGCCCACCAAAGTTTTCTCACGGCCCACCAGTGGGCTGCGACCCACCGGTTGGCGACCACTGATCTAGTGGTATCAGGGAACAGCCCACAATGTTTTGTGCTGTGCTTACCACCCTCTGTAATGTCTTTCTATCCGCAGTTGTCAAGCCAGCATACCACACTGTCCTGCAGTGTGTGAGGACGCTTTCTATTGTGGACTGGTAAAAGGAGGTCATCGGTCGTTGCTCCACTTTATTCTTTCACAAGACCCATTTTGTAAGCATTTGTGATGTTGACACGGATTAAATGGGATTTGCTTCGGTGGTGGGTTTGAAAGTGGTTTACTGCCGATCCAGTGGGTGTGGCTTGGTGGGTGGGCATGCACCAAAAGCACATTTAGCACATGCTTAGAGCAGTAGTGGTATTCGACTGGTTTGGCCCAGTTCTGACGAGCTGGTAGGAGTGATGAGCAGCGGAGACCAAACCGGTTCTCTCCACCACTCTGCAATTGGGTCGCAAAAGGGGATCGTATGACCCTCGGGACACAGAAGCGATCGTAAATAGGAATTAACAGCCAACCATCTGAATGTTCGGGTTTAACAATTTTATTCAGTTACAAAATACTGTAAGATTCAAAATATAAAAGTAAATAGGGAAACGGGAGGAAGAGGGGCAAGAGAAATGAGGAAGGATTTTTTTTTTCTGGTTTAACATTTTTATTGAGTTATAAGCAACCATCTGAATTTTAATCACATGATTATGGGAATGCTGCAGAGGTCATAACCATAAAAAAATGGTCATAATTCTCATTTTTCAGTGCTGCCGTAATTTCAAGCAGTCATTAAATGAACTGTTGTAAGTTGAGGATTGCCAATACATGGGAATAATTGAAGTTGAGGAAGAGAACATGCTTTGAGGAAGCATACACTTATTTGGTTGGGAGAGTCTGTCATTTTAATGCAGAGAGCATAAGAGTGTGCTAAACTTGGCAGTTGTAAAACTTGTGGACTGCAGAAGAAATGGGCCGGCAAGGCAGGTGTCGGGGTGTGTGAGGCCTGGCGGCAACTGTCCAAAAGTAAGTAGTAGAGCAGTTTCTACCCTCATCCTCATCCTAGCTTAATTTTTACCCGTCCACTCGAGTAGGCTGGATCTTAATTAGGGCTTATTGTGGGGGTAGGGCTTATATTGGGCACACGTATAAAAATCAAGCTAGGACTTACTTTCAGGGTAGGTTGTATTTTTGGGGAAGCAGGGTAGGAAGTCTTAAAGTGGCCAAATTTGGAGTCCCATTTAATTTTTCAAAAAATAATAATAATCTCTGTGACTGAATTTGAACAATCAGCATTTTCTGGAAGTGTGATATATGCAGAATATTTTTGCTGAAAATATGAAATACGCACAAGAAAATAAATAAAATAGATGACAAACTTCTTAAATCACAAAAAAAGCTCTAGACTTCAGACATAAGAATACAGATGGGGCCAACTCCAAGGAGTCTGGATTTGCTCGGAGATTACATAACTTGGGTTAGTTGATGCAATTCAGATGTGGCAACTTAACTAATTTCAGAAATAAACGCTACCGAGAACCAGTTGTGGTTGTGAAACGCTTTGGTAAGCAGTTTTGATGTGCTTTTTATGTGTGTGTGTGTGTGTGTGTGTGTGTGTGTTAAGAAGAGTAGTATTAGTCATTAGGGGTAGATGTTTTCACTCCCTGAGGCATTGCAGTTCATTTACTGGCACAGCAAAAGAACTTTGAGGAATCAAGACACATGGTGATATGTGGTTTATCCTCTTTTAGAAAAACCTGTTCTTGCCTTTTTTATTTTTCCATTCAAGGGCATCCAGAAGTTAAAACCGCCTCTACACTTTTGTGGTCCCACCTTCACTCAAATACCCTTGATCTGGTTTTATACTCTGCAGACACAAAAGGTACAAAGGTTGAGTCTTTCCCATATAAATACAGCATGGTTTGGATGGATTCTTAGTCCAGATATTCCTGCACTTAAAACCACTCATTTAGTGACCAAAGTTAACAATGGCACTGTGACAAGTGACATAACCATTTTTCACACTTATAACCATTTCAGCATCTCCACAGTCGCATGATCAAAATTCAGAGTCTTGGCAACTGGCTCATTTATGATGGTTGCATATCTTGGAGTCATGAAATGATCTTTTGTGACCTGACAGACAAAAATCAATGGGGAAGCCACTTAACAACTGTGTTATTTACTAAACAACTACAGTAATTCATTTAATAAGGGCATAAAATGGAGCAAAACTCACTTAGCAACTGTTTTGCTTAGTGATGGAAATTTTGCATTCAATTGTGATGGCTACCTGTACGTCCCATCTTCCCTTTTTAAGTAGAATGAATGAGAGTTATCTAAGTAGATAAGTAGATATAATAAGTAGCATATCTAAGTAGATAAGTAGATATAATAAGTAGATAAGTAGTATGTTTAAGTAGAACGAATGAGAGTTATGAGAGATAAAGTATGGGTTTATCGAAGTTTTCCTCTTGTTCCATGCTGGGAGCCAAATAAAATTTATTGTAATAATCATGGGAGCTCTGTCTTTTCTCCTTAACAATATGAACTAAACACTCATCCGTTTTGATACAGATGCTGGAGATGTTTCGATACAGATGTTGGATTTTCCTCTGAGCATTCTTAACTCTGAAATCCAAAAAATTGTCACAGGCATTTTTCATCTGCCTTTTAATTGGTCTGGAAATCAGTTGAAACCGGGCAGGAGAAAAAGCCAGAGGGATTTTGTCTCCCTTCAATTTTTAGTCTTTCTATGGGAGGCATCCAGAAAAGGGTGAGGAAAAAATTGAGAAAAATAAGCGGCACATGTATTTAATAAATAATAAATGCATATTAAATTGCTTTTGTCCTTTTCATGGTTTGCTTTTAATTTTCTTATTCTTACGTGAGAGCAAACAAAAACAAACAGCAAAGCTACAATGCAGCAGATGAGAAATCCGAGTGCACTTGTAATGAAATAACTTACAATTCACTTCGTGACCATTCAAAGTTACAATGGACTTATGACCATTTTTCACACTTATGACCATTGCAGGATCCCCATGGTCATGTGATTTACAATTCAGATACTTGGCAACTGATTCACATTTATGACGGTTGCAGTGTTCTGGGGTCTCGTGATCCTCTTTTGCAACCTTCTGACAAGCAAATTCAATGGGGAAGTCAGTTTCACTTAACAAGTGTGTTACTAATTGAACAACTACAGTGATTCACTTAACAAATATGGCAGGAAAAGTCATGGGGCAAAATTCACTTAACGAATTTCTCACCTAGTAACATAAATTTTGGGCTCAATTGTGCTTGTAAGTTGAGGACTACTGAGCAGATAACGTTTGCTTATTCCTGGGTATCTTAACAGTTTCAAAAAGCTTGAAGGGGACGGGAAGATGCTTTTTGCTTTAAGTCCCCAAAGGTTTTTGAACAGAGCAGTGGTTTTTTTTTTAATCTTTAACATTTTAAAAATATCTGGACTTCAACTCCCAGAATCCCCCCACACTCAATTTGTGCTTAGGGATAGGATAAATTTTCTGACAGAACAATCAACCCATGGAACAGAAGTTGCCTTCAGAAGTTGTTGTGGGAGCTTCATCACTGGAGGCTTTTAAGAAGAGACTGGACTGCCATCTGTCAGAAATTGTGTAGGGGCCTCCTGTTTGGGAGAAAGGTTGGACTAGATGACCTAAGAAGGTCCCTTTCCAACTCTGTTAATCAAACAGCACCGCAAGAAAGCAAGCCAAGTCTGCCTTAAACCCTTCCCGTTCTCTTTGAGGGCGGTCGGCTACTACGAAACTAAGAAAACACACCCATCCCGCCTCTCTCCCGCCCGCCGCCCTCCCCAAAAAAGCTTTTCCCAAAGTTCACAGCCGCGCCCTCCCGCGTCGTTCTCCAGGGAAATCTTCCAGCGCGTCACGGGACGAGTGTGAGCATGCGCACCGCGCTCGCCCGACTGGGGAGATCGGGTTGCGGAGCCCATTGGGGAACAGAGAACGAGCACAGGAGCCAGGGAGGGAGAGAGAGAAAGAGGAGGGAGAGAGAGAAGGCGGGGGAGGAAAGAAGGGGAGGGAAAAAAACAAAACAAAACAAAACCCGGATGTGGCGCATGCGCAGTGGGGCCTGATTGGACGCTCCTGCGGCAGCAGCAACAAACAACACGACGACAAACGACGCAGGCGGCGGTTGCCGTCGTCGCTCGGAACGTCCTTCCCTCGCGGCTGGAGGCCGTTTGCGCGCGCGCGCGCGCCGTGAGGGAGCCGCGCCGCCCCTCCCCCTCCTCCCTCTCCCTCTCTGTCGGAGAAGGCGGAGCGAGGAGAAGAGCGGCGGCAACGGAGGCGGAAGAAGAGGGGGAGGGGGGCGGTGAGGCCCCCTCGCAGGCCGGCCGCGGCGACGGCGCAACCCCCCGGCGGGGTCCCGACTGAGGCCCAGGTAACGCACCTTCGGCCTCGCTTTCTTTCCGGAGGGCTGTCTTTCCCCCCCTTCGCCTTTGGGTTCCTCTCTCTCCTTCTCCGGGCGGTGAGCCGCCTCCTCTCAGGGCGGCGGGGACTGCAATGCCCATCATTCCCAGCCTGCTGAAAGGAGAGGGAAGCGTCGCCGCGCATCAGCTGGGGGGAGGCTGCGGCAGCCGCGTTGGGTCTGTGGGAAGCGTGAAGAACAAAGAGCCTGGCTCGCTTCCTCCTCCTCCGGGGTAGACTCTTAACTGGGGCATGTTTGCTGGGGAGTAAGTTGCCCGGAGTGCAGGCTGAACCCCCGCAGCCCTTCTTCCCTCCTTCGGCCTGGGAAGCGCCCTCTTCGCGTGTCCCACAAGTGCGAGAAGACCAGGGTGTCTCGCATTTACGGCCTGCCTGCCTGGATCCCGCTTCTAAAATGGAGCTGGAGAGCCCTTTTTTCCGGGGCTACAGCTGCGCTTCGTTTGCTGCTTGCAGCAAAAGTCGTGGGCGGGGGGGGGGGATATCACCAGGAAAAAAGGAAAATAAATAAAAAACAAAATAAAAATAAATGTATTGCCACCAAGGGAATTATTGATGGAGCCGGGACAGCTTTTGTCAAATCCGGAGAAGTTTATTTTTTTTTGGTTTTTTTGGGGGTGTGTGTGTGTCGTTACTGCTGTTCGTGGTGGTAGATTTTTTTCCGACTGTTTACTTTGTTTCTGTCAACAACACTTTTCCTGATCGACTCAAAAAGGCTTTTTTTTTTGGGGTGGGCAGGGGATGAATCCCTTGTGAATTGGTCCCTCCGGCCGAGTCAGTTCCCAATCTCCTTCTGCCTTTTTGGTTTTTTAAAATTATTCCTCCCAGGACTTTTTGGGGGAGGTGGAAGGGGAAATTCGTGTGAGTGAGATCTGTCTTTGCAAAAAAGTCATACGGAATCGAGAAACTGTTTTTCCAGATAAAGGAAAATATCGGCATATAGTAATTCGGCGGCGGCTAGGCTTTATAATAGGTGCTGGATTGAAAGTTGTTGCTAAATATATGCTAGTGGTAAATACATGCTAATATATGATAGTGGTGAATAGTTGCATAATATTTCCAATATAGAAGGGGTAAAAAGTACCTGTTTTCATGTACCCCTGGGAGGGAAACCCCCCCCCCCCCTTTCGANCCCCCCCCCCTGCTTTCGAGGATAGTATTTCCTGAACATATATATTCTGTGAAAATGTAAGATTTTTATCTTTGTTACTAGAATCGATTACTTTGTTGGAGTTGTTACAGAGTAAGGAATTTGATCGTAGTAGATTTGTTTCTGTGGCTCCGTTCTTTCTATACCACTTGTTTTCAATATTAGTCAAACTGAAACCACTGTTGGAAAATATTGAAATGAAAACTGATATTGGATATGAATACCAAATTAGCAGATAAATATTAGCTATTAGCCAGTTCAGAAATATTCCCAGTATTTGGGGATGTCTGGTCTTCCTTGAGGGTAGAGAAATACTAAATGATCCCTTTGACATTAAAATTCTTGAAACTTTAAAATCGCAGATTAGAAATTGAAATAGATGGTTCTGACTCTCCAGAAGATGTCTCAAACAGAAAACTTCCTTGTGCCTATGGCAAGAAAAACCTAATCTGGACCTAAGGGGAAAGAATCAGTCTTGAAATCAGTTCTTTGACCTAAAATCATTTTAATTTTTTGCACATCCTCATTCTGTCTAATGCTGGCCTTCTGATGATAGACTATATGTGGCTCCCCCCCTCCTGTATTGCTCTAATCTAGAAGGTTGGAGAACGCTGCAGTGCTGGAAAGGTGGGAAAACAAAAGGGAAATATCCATTGTTATTAGAGGACATTGCTTTTCTAGATGAAGCTCAACAACAATTAGAAAAGTTTAGATTCCTCTCTGTTTCAGAAGAGCAGTGGCAAAATTTGTTTCTGAGTGGTAGAGCTTGATAAGAATTTCCAACAATCTACATGGGCAAATTTAGGTAAGTTCTCAATTAATTTAGTAAGGATTTACAATAATATTCTGCCTGTTAATAATCCTTCCCTCCCCTCCCAAAAAAGCTTGTTTAAACCTTTTGCAATCAATCCTTCACCCATGTTATTTCAGTACTGTTAAACTCTGATAACTGCGTCATATTTAGATGTGATTCTTTTAATGTCATATGTCTTCAGTTGAGCGACATCTGTGAGACTTAGTTTCTTTTGTAAACAGTTGTGCGTTATAAATACATTCCTACTGTTCTTCAGATTAGCCATCCAGTTTCCATTCTATTTAAAATAACTTTTCCTACAGGACAAGAATAATGAGATCTCATTGCAAGTAGTTATTTCCTGACAACATTTATAATTTGTCATTTGCTTATCACATTAAGGTATATGTTATCTGTTATAATTCTGTAGCATTATGATTAGTCAGCATATAAGGATGTACATGGTTATGATAAACTTAACCCAGTTTTCTGAGTTTGCACAACATACTTAACTGGCTGAGATTGCACAATAAATTTGGTTAACATGTACTGCTTTATGGTTGATGTATCTTGTGAATAGCCTTACTCAGAAGCAAGTCCCATTGAATTTAATGGGACTGATCCTCAGGTCCTAGTTCATGCTTTGTTCTGTAATAATTGAAATACTTGTATTCTTCTGAAACCATTATTGAACATTAATCTTTCTGTTTACATGCAGTGTTTTTATCCCTTTTAATGCTAACAACCTTGCATTTTCACACAAAGATAATTATAAATGATTATTTGTTTTCTTTTTCCTTTTGACCGTCTTACTTGAATTTCTTTTTGACAGTATTTTGATTAAAGATTTGATTAATAATCCAAACAATGGGCAAAGAGAAATGCATCACTTAGGTTTGTTATTTTCTTACAGCTGGATTTGGCTTCCATCTAATGATCAGTTTTATAGTCTGAAATGTTACTTTTTAATCCCTTTATTCATGTCTATATATGCATTCTCTTTATGAGAGTCTTGCTCCTTGATAGAGAGGAAGTTGCCATTGGAAATAACAATATATTATACATCCAAGATGATTTAGTGAGAACATGTGTCCCCTTTGGATGTTAATGGACTCCCAATTCCTATGAGGCCCCAGCAACATGGCCAGGAGTCAAGGTTGGAATTGTTATTGTGGAATACTTGATAGGCCATAGATTCCTTAGTCCCTCTTTTAAAAAAAATCTTCAGATCAGTCTTCACACTATTTTACTGCCTACAGAGATAAAGACTTTTGATATAGTAACTTTTAATTAGTTTCTTCCTTGTTGCGGCACATGTTTTTCAGGCCTTTGTCTTGTTAACTAGGCTTTTCTTTGTTGTAATGATGTTCTTATTACAGTTCTTGTAAATTGGTGTGTTACCAAATGTAAAATAGGATAGCATTTGTATACTAATTGAAGTTCTTTTTTTAAAACTGTAGAGGTAGGTAGGCAATTGATTTTCTCAAGGAGCCACATGAAAAACTGGAACTTTTTGAAGGACTGAAGCAATAAGTTTGTGAAAGTAG
This sequence comes from Laticauda laticaudata, assembly GCA_004320025.1. Lineage (NCBI taxonomy): Eukaryota > Metazoa > Chordata > Lepidosauria > Squamata > Elapidae > Laticauda > Laticauda laticaudata. The sequence goes on along the minus strand of BHFT01007650.1, from coordinate 65,694 downwards.
AATAGGGACGCACGCACACATGCATAAATTGAAAAAAATAGTAGCCACCCTCAAAACAAAAGCAATGAAGTTTTATTGTGTGCATGGTGTACTGTTAATTACATTTTATATCTAATTTCCGATTTACCTCATGGCTGGACAGTGACAGCCAAAGAGCTGGATCTGGCCTGGGGGGCTGTAAAATGCCCATGTCTGGAGAAGAAGAACATATTTATACCTGTAATAAAGAGAAAGGACATAATCGGACAGATTGAGATGCTGAGCCACTGAGCATTTCCTGCTGTTGTATGGAAGTTTTGAAGAATAATTTTACTGGAATGTAGGAATAATGGCATGCAAAGGCTTTATGGTTCTACAAAGGAAAAAAAAGGGATACGTTTCTTGAAATGAGCAGGGGGTGGTACGAACTCTATTTTCTGAAATCAGCAGTTAATTGTCTATTATTTCCAATGAAAAAAAGAACTTTACAAGACAAAAATGGATTTGTGAAAAGATGTTAAATGGGTTTTTGTACAGATTTTTTAAAAAGGATAGGATCTAACAAATTGGTGTGAGCAACTTATAAGCAACTAAGAAATGTTGCCTTAAGAGAAATGTTCACCTTCTCTGCACAAAAGTGCTTTTCTCTGACTTTTTCTGCTCGTATGCATATGATTATAATCTTAAATGATTCTCTTGGGTAATAAACTTCATTAAATTCAGTAGTATCTGCTTGAAAATCTGCACACTTAAAATTGAATGAATTGATCCATTGCTCTTTTGTCAACATACGAAATGATACATAGACACCAGTGGTGGGATTCAGATTTTTTACCACTGGTGGTTCTGTGGGCGTGGCTTGGTGGAGGTGGCAGGGGAAGGATACTGTAAAATCTCCATTCCCGCCCCACTCCAAGGGGAAGGTTACTGCAAAATCCCATTCTTTCCCCACTTTACTAACCTGCTTTCCAGCTCTGTTCTCCTGTGCAGGGCAACAAAAGGAGAGCCAGCCAATCAGCTGGAACTCGGGAGGCAGAGAATAGATGAGGGCGGGGCAAGTCAGAAGTGGTATTTTCCGGTTCTCCGAACTACTCAGAATTTCTGCTACCGGTTCTCCAAAACTGGTCAGAACCTGCTGAATACCACTTCTGATAGACACACATGATTTTGGTTTTATAAAGTGTTGTCTTGTGATATTTAGAGACAATTCTTAGACAACCTGACAAGTAGCTATGTTCAAACCTAGGTTGATTTGACTTTGATTTATTATTTCAATATATATGACACATTGATGACAATACACTAATGCATTATTTAAATGCATTTCTATTTTATTTGCATTTCTAATGATTTTTCCTTTGAGAAATATTTTATGTTTGCTTTCTTTTGCTTGCTACTATTTTTGAATGGTGATTCATAACTGCTTTTATTCTACTGTTCATTACCTCAGAACATAAGAAAAGGACCGTATAAATCCTAATTTGTTATGAAATTTTAATAAATACAGGTATTGGTAGACTAATTCAAAGGGAATGTTTGTAATGTCATGAAAATCATTTTCAGTGATGAGATAATATTAGTTCTGGACTAGTTACTTTACAGATCCATTTATTAGGATGGTCCTCAACTAAGCATAATAAATAGATGTTTTTCTAACTCCTAAAGGGTTCTTTTTTTTTTAATGAATTAATTTGAACTAAAGCCTATTCTTCTATTTCTAGGATAGCCAACAGAAGTTGCTAATGTTGTTATCAAAGGCTAGGGTATTATTTTCAAAGCCTCTAATTGAGAAATATTTAGATAGCTTCCATTTGTCCAGTGGTACAGTTTCCTAAGCATATTATAACTCTGCGTACTTCTACATTGATTCTCCATCAGATTTCAAATTTCAATGATGGTGATTACTGAATACATGCCATATGTTCTTAGTAGCTATGTTATAGTGCTATTGGCAAGAAAAATGCACTGATGTTAGCACTTGGTTCCATTAAATCATTTTTAAAAGTTCTGTTCTGTCACTTAATATTTATTTAGTCCTCAGTCTAATTTTTTCAGCATATGTTGTTAATTTTTACAGAGTTGAAAATCTCGGGTTTGGCTTTCCTTGTTGGATTAACCAGATCTTAACTGCTGTACTGAAACTTAGAAGGGTGTGTGTAAATATGAGATTTGTTGGGGAGGGAATTCCAAAATGTGGGAATGGTATTTGAAAATAGCTGCTTTGAAGGGCCAAGAAATGGCATTCTCCTAGAAACAGAATCTAGAGGAATACAGAAGAGGGTGGCCCTCAGATAGCTGGTCTTGAATCTGAAAAAATTTAAAGGTTTTCCCTGTCCAGTCATGACTGACTGGAGGGTGTGTGTGCTCACCTCTGATTCTTAGCTGAAGGAATGTGTTATTTAGATGCTTCTGTCATCATACGCCAAGCGTGAAAATAAGGTCCCCACCGAAGTGGTACCTATTTATCTACTTGCATTTGCATGCTTTTGAATTGCTAGGTTGGCAGGAGCTGGGCAAGTAATAAGAACCCCCTCCCTCATGCTTGGGTTTTGAACTTGGGCTGTTGGCTTTCCAGTTGGTGACCTCAACATTTTAAATGCTGAGCCCGCTCTGATCTAGATCATGTAAGCCTTAAAGGCGACAACTGGCATTCTGATTTGCATCTGGCAATTTAGATTGGTGTAAAAGGGCCATTTGCAACATCCAGTTATTCTTTATTAGTGGAATATTACTGTGAGATGCAAGGCTCATGAATCAGGTGCTGTCTGTATTAAGAATAGTGTTTTTAGCTTTTGTTTGTGTTTCCTCATATCAAATACATCATTTTCCTATATTAAATTTTTTCTTCAGGTACAGTCATGTACAGTTATGTATTTTTCAGAATTTATATGCTGCTCCAGTCCTGATGACCTGGGGTTGGGTATTAGTAATGAATATAGATCTTCTCCAGACATGCAGATTAATGATAGGAAACTGAAGCAATCATGCAACTGTCTTCCCTGATACATGAACACTTGAAGAAGTATAAAAAATATGCTTCTAGACAAAAAAACAGCGTTCTCTTTTTGCCCTGAACTGATCATGGTAACTGGCAAAGATTCTTCTCTGTGAAGAAAAAGTGCTAGGTATTGGATTATCTTCTCCACAATTTAACGGATTGTCCAGTGTTTAAAGAAAAGAATGAACTGGAATATTAAAGAAGGATATAGATTTGCAGTTGAGTCCTTCTCCCTTTAAAAGTTCCTCTGGCAAGAAAGTAGTGATGGAAGAACCTAAGGAAAGAGGGAGTTTTTAATTCACACATTAACAATTCCCTATGACTCTTTAAAATGCCCCTCTCTGTCTTGCTTTTTACGGAGACAAAGATTGGTAAATGAGTGTTACTGAGACATTAGGCAAGCTATGCATAGGCTGTAATGTTATTTAAAGCATGTAGAGCATGCTTCCCAATGCTGTCTCTTAATTGTTCAAGTATCCCTTTGGGACTGAAATATTCAGAGGAATGAAAAGGGGGCATTACATTACATCAGCATAGCATTCTTAATTGGAAAAGCTGTCATTCCTTGAATTCTGTTGCTTCTGTTAAAAAGATGGCTGAGTTGGTAGCATAGATTGGGATTTTGTGGAGACAGACTGAAGCCACATATGCAAAAGAGATACGTTAATTGTGGCTCTGATTTGATCAAGTGTATTAAATGCTTTCTCAGAAATGATTTTGGAGCTTCCCAATTATCTTGAAAGTTAAACGTTAATTTAACTCTTATCTAGAAGGAGTGCCGGGTATCTTTTCCAATCAGTATCTTTTCCAGAATATGCCAGCTTCAGAAATTGAAAGCAAAGGATTTATTAAACATGAAATGCTATTATTGAAAGATTTTTTGAGAAGATAGCTACATGAGATTATTTTGGGCCTAGTGAAGGCTAAGCACTAAGACTGAATTCATTACAGTCTTTAGATTCTTTGGAGGTTGTGTGACTTCCTCCAGCCATTTCCACATTATGTTTCCATTGAGCATAGACTTTTTCTGGAAGAAAGTCTGTTGTGCTTAATAGCACTTGACTGAAATGCTGTCTTTTAAACTTCCTCTCCTAGAGTGTTAGACATGTGCAGATTTTCTCTCAGCAGGTGCCATTGTTCAATTTGTGACTGTCACCTGGAGCTGTGGAAAGATCTGAAGCACATATTAGCAGTTTAAAATTGCAAAGAAGGAAAATGGAAATAATGAAGGAAGTACATGAGTGTGTTGTGAAGAAAAGCAATGACAACAACTTGCTTCTCTTTTGAAATACTTGGATCTAGGATATCCAAGAAAATTGAACAAAGCAGATTCAAGTTACATGAAAAGAAAGAATTAATATTACATTTGCTATATCACAAGGTAAGCTTTGAGGTTACTAAAGGAAGGTGAGACAGAGCCATGGATAGTTAAGACTATGGAAAAAGGCTTGCTGGCTTCTAAGTCAGTAAATGTAAGCATTTAAGCTCAAAGAGCTTAACTGTCTTGGTTCTTAGAATGTTGCTGGCTATCTTTACAATGCTGGGAAAATTGGGATCATAGACAAGATAAGTCTTTTCTCTGTTATGCTTTTGATCTGAAAGAACATTAAACAACTCATGGTGCAAGTTTGCCTTGAGTGAAATGGGTAGCTGTCTCTTTCATCCCTTATCACCTAGACTAGAGCCTGCCTGGCCTAAAAGCAACAATGCCTCTGAAACAGGTTTTAAAAAATAGGTTCAGTGTGCTGGAGGTTGGTTTACCTCTCTTGTGCCCTTTTAATTACTGCTACATACATAGTTTTATATAAGCATGTTTTATGTATACGTTTTGAAAAAATAAATAAATTATGCAGTGCTTTAAACTGAAGGACAGAAGTGTGTTTTCGAGTACATGGGATTGCAACTATAGTGCCTATCTATAACTCCCTTTTTATGATTTTACAACAGCTGCATGATGCCAAAAAAAGGTGTGGCTATTTTCAAGTATTGCAGATAGGTGCTACTTTCACTGCATGCTTGGAAACATTTTTGCCTTGTTTGTTTGGAATCTAAAGTCAGATTTCATAATTTAACCCTGTGTTTCCAGTTTTATCTTGGTTTGACACCTGCCTTGCTTGCCTATTGTTGCATCTATCATTCAATTGCTGCTTTCTACGGTACTCATTATTAGTGGAAAATATATGACCTGCTTCTTTTCTCAGATGTTTTTTTCAAGGTTTAAATTTTAAGAAGTCCCTTAAAGTAAATTTAATGCACTTGAATTTGTGTTATGTATGCTTGTATAAATTCAGAGGGACAGTTCATTTGCACCCCCTCCCAGAGCTTTGGTATCTAAAAATGTGTACTCTCCCTTGCTAGAGAGAGCAAAGCATCATCATCAGAGGACTGTTTTGATGGTTGTGGAAAGACAGGAGACATTTCAGAGCAATAGAATTTTTTCTAGAGCAGCTGTGCTCTTAATTATTCAGGTGAACAGTAGATAAAAGACTCCAGTCCATCCACAGTTTTATTTGTTATTTTAGCACAGCAGTGCTCTGAGGTCCAAGAAATGTTCATGTATGATGGAATGTTCTTCGCTTGGTGGACTGGTAAACCAATTGGTAAATACATTATATCTTTTTGAGCAATTTTTCCAGCATTTTGGCTGGTCTAGAGTTAGTACAGGTAGTCCTTGACTTATGACCACAATTGATCCCAGAATTTATGTCACTAAGGGAGAAATTTGTTAAGTGAGTTTTGTCCCATTGTACGACTTTTTTTGCCACATTTGTTAAGTGAATCACTGCTGATGTTAAGTTAGTAACACAGTTGTTAAGTGAATCTGGATTCCCCCTTGACTTTGCTGGTCAGGAGGTTGCAAAAGAAGGTCACATGATCCTGGGACACTCCAATGTCATAAATATGAACCAGTTGTCAAGCATCCAAATGTAAATCACATGACCATGGGGGTTCTGTAATGGTTATAAGTGTGAAAATGTTTCATAAGTCACTTTTCAGTGCTGTTGTAATTTGAGTGGTCACTAAATAAACTGCTGTAATTTGAGGACGACCTGTGGTATGTTGCTGAATTTCTGTTGTACAACTGTTGTTGTACTGCTAAATTGTTCAGAACCCTCAGTTCCATTTTTATTCTGTCTCTGGAGTGCTTAATTTTGTCATGGAGGACTGGATTGTTGTATTTTTGGAAGGCAACATATAAAGAGGTTGAGGATGGTAGCAACTATCTTGTGGTACCTCCAGGAAGGGTGTTCTTGATGAGAAGTGAGGCACATAAAGTGAATAACGTAAAGAGAGGTACAACTTTGCTGGATGTCCCTGTCTCTTCTAACTACACCACCTGCCATACCCACACCCGGTTTAGCAAAGAGGAAAAAAGTCCCTATATGTTGAGGGGGAAGGAGGGAGGGAGGGAGGGAGAGGGAACAAAACAACAACAACAACAACAAAAAAACTGGAAGGAAGAAAAGAAAGACAAGACAGTTTGTACTTCTGCTGTCACCACCTTTCTGGAGAATGGAAACACTTTGACCAGCCTTCTTCATCCTGATTTGGAAGAGTGATAGGACTCTCACAGCATGTGCAACTTAGTTATAAACTGCATATAATAATCGTAGTGACAATAGTGAAAAGCAAACTGAAGCCACACTTTCTGGCTCTACAGTAGTTGCTTTGAGGTATCAAACCAGAGAACAGGAACTTTATCTTCTTTTGAGATGATGAACACAGAAACCTCCGTGTTACATTTAAGAATGAATGTAACTGCAGATAAGAAAGAAAAATATAAATCTTTATTTTAGCTTGCCAGCCAAATGCTCCAACAATTGCAGTGGGATTCAATAAAGTTTTTAGTATTGATTTAAAAAAAAAAGCAACGTCTCAATAGTCTCCCATAGAATTGTGTGGAATCTGTCTCTGGCTTTTATTTTGGAAATGTATTAGCCAACTCAATTCTTGCTTATTTGATACAATCTTAATCTACATAAATTATCTAGATTAAGATTGTATCAAATAAGCAAGAATTGAGTTGGCCAATACATTTCCAAAATAAAAGCTAGAGACAGATTCTTTGAAGCAGAGAACAATTTCCAAATACCAGGATCCATAGAGCAAAACCACACTCTTGAAAATAGAATAATCTATTACATTATGTCTGATAAATTTTGCTTCTCCAGCCAGGTGATCCTGACTAATTATCGCTTTTATAAATTGCAACTTTGGTTCAAAACTTAAGAGCACTTCCTGTTAGCTTCTGTGGGCTCCCTAGAGCCATGATGGCGAACTTATGGCACTCGTGCCACAGGTGGCATGCAGAGCCATTTGTGCCGGCACGCGAGCTGCTGGCAAACTTACCTCACAGCTGATTTTTGGTAGGTTTGAGGCCTTTTTTGGCCTCCCAAAGGCTTGAGGAAAGCTTCTGCGGGCTTCAGCAAGCTTTGTAGGCCGAAAACTAGCCCCGTTTTGTCACTTCCGGTATTTTCAGAAAAACAGAAAATGACAAAATGGGGCTAGCCTTTGGCGTACAAAGCTTGCAAATGTCTTCCTCAAGCCTTTGAGAGGCTGAAAAAGGCCTAAAGCAGGCCGAAAATCAGCTCTGAGGCACAGTGCAGGTAAGGGGGCAGCGGGGGATGGGTGGGGGGATTGTGCATGCATGCGTAGAGGGCATGGGGGGGTGCATTGCCTTCTGGGTGCTGGCATGCAAGCGCGTGCGTGCAAGCACACACACACACAAATTTTTGGCACAGGAGCCCAAAAAGGTTAGCCACCACTGCCCTAGAGATTTCTGGTTCAGAATATGTCATCCTCTCTTGCATTAGTTGTGTTATTCCCAAATGCCCTGTCCTTCTGGAGCCTCCACACATCAAACAGTCATCATTTTCTGCCCAAGGACTATTTTCTTGACTCTTAAGTCACACCTTCCTTCACTTCTGGCCCCAGAGAAGTTTACCTTCATTCCTACCACAGTTCCTCCTACATTTTGCTTAACCCTCTACTTCTTCTGGAAACTAAATCACCATGTGGCTGTTTACAATCTCCATTTTGCTTATACTTTTCTACCAATCTTTGTCCCTTTCCCAGATGTTCTTTTTTCCAGGAGATCTCCCTTCCCCTTTGATGTCTCACATCTTCTTCTTTTTTAAGAAACATTTTTTTAAAACAATAAGTGGAACTGAGAAGAACCTGTTGGGCAAGTCCAGACAAATTTTCTCCTCTCCCTCTCCCCATTTTGGTCTTGGGATTTTAAAGTGATAAATAATCCTTGTTGTCTTACCGAGGCAAATCTGGACTTTTCTGTCTTGTCCTCCCACATGTTCCTAAGCATTGCATTTGTTTCTAGATCAGGGTTTCCTAACTGTTTTGCCATCCCATCTCCCTTTACTGTAATCTTGTTGTACAAGTAGTCTTCAATTTATGACCACAATTAAGCCCAACATTTCTGATGATAATTAAGTTTTGCCCATTTTACAACTTTTCTTGCCACATTTGTTAAGTGAATCGCTGCAGTTGTTATGTGAGTTTGGTTTCCCCATTGACTTGGTTTGTCAGAAGGTCGCAAAAAGGGATCATATGACTGTGGGACACTGCAACCCCCATAAATATGTGTCAGTTGTTAAGCACGTAAATGTAAATCACGTGACTATGGGGGGGGGATGCTACAAAGGTCGTAAGTGTGAAAAATGTTCATAAGTCACTTTTTAAAGTGCCGTTGTAACTTCGGATGGTCACTAAATGAATCGTTGTAAGTCAAGGACTGTCTTGACTACAAAGACTACACACTTGCCCTAAAACTCAAAACTCCAAAATGAACAATAAAAATAATGCAATGAAACTTTGGGAAAGGCAGATTTATTGTAACAATATGTACCTAAAATACTCTTCAAGCTTCTCTTGGACCCAGTTTGTACCCCCCTCCCTTTTAACCCCAAGGGAGTCACCTCTCACAGTCTGGAGAACTCAGTTCTAGATGAAGAGGTTGACGCCATGACCAAGAATCACCTGTTGACGCCATGACCAAGAATCATCTGTCAGTCCTGATCTGGCTGGTTGAATTTGGGAAGGGGGGAAAAGTTTACACCTTTATGGAAGCAAATGGGAGTTTACCCTTTCTCTTATGATAGACAAATGGGTAAAACATAATTTGCTTTCAGGTCTGTGCTCAGAGATTCAATTTAGACTAATCCCTGACTTACACCAGTAGTTTATTTAGTGACTGTTTGAAGTGATAACAGCACTGAAAAAAGTGACATGACCATTTTTCACAATTATGACCATTGCAACATCCCTATAGTCACGAGATTTACATTTGGATGCTTGGCAACTGGTTCATATTTATGACAGTTGCAGTCTCCTGGGGTGATGTGATCCTCTTTTGCAACCTTCTGACGATAGGGAAGCCAGATTCACTTAACAGTATTACTAATTTAACAACTTCAGTCATTCACTTAACAAAAGTGGCTAGTAAAGTTGTACAATGGGGCAAACCTCATTTAACAAATTTCTCACTTAACAACATAAATTTTGGGCTCCACTGTGTTCATAAGTTGAAGACTGCCTGTATTGGAGCTGCAAGGTTTGCAAGATTCAATTCCAATCTATGCTCTTTGAGAAAATTGGAAAGGGAAACACGGCATATTTGATTAAAAAAACAACAACAACCCTCCAACCTTGATGTTTGTGGGAAAGAAGTATGTTTGAGTTAGACTACTTCTCTATCCAATTCATTTTAATCAATTTAAATATTACTTGTGGTAACAGAGAGAAATATGGCCCTGGGACCAACAGAAAACCTCTCGTGGCTGCTCTTGTAATATTTGGTCATTTCTTTTCTTTTAGGCTTCCTCTAGACGTAGTCTCTGGCCCACTGGTTGGCAGAGAACTTTGGTCTTGACGTGAGAACTGTACCAATGGACAGTATGTCTATTACCAACACGCCAACCAGTAATGATGCTTGCCTGAGCATTGTTCACAGTTTGATGTGCCATCGACAAGGAGGGGAGAGTGAAACATTTGCAAAGAGGGCTATTGAAAGCTTAGTTAAAAAACTCAAGGAGAAAAAAGATGAACTGGATTCCTTGATTACAGCCATAACCACAAATGGAGCTCATCCTAGCAAATGTGTTACAATTCAGAGAACACTGGATGGAAGGCTTCAGGTTAGTAGAAGCATATCTAGTGCCATTATGTTCTTTATTTTACATAGTGGCAAAGACATGTAGAGGAATGGAAAATCATCATGCATGCCTATAACCCTATGGAAATGGTGCTTACAGATATTTTTTTGGGGGGTAGCGTTCAGTAGAGTATAAAATATTTTCTTCATTTATTAGGTGATTTTGGCTTGATTTTTCAGTCAATTTTTTTCATGATTTTCAATCTTTTTAGGTGGCTGGTCGAAAGGGCTTTCCGCATGTAATTTATGCACGGTTGTGGAGGTGGCCTGATCTTCACAAAAATGAACTCAAACATGTCAAATACTGCCAGTATGCATTTGACTTGAAATGCGACAGTGTCTGCGTGAATCCATATCATTATGAGCGTGTTGTGTCACCTGGCATTGGTAAGTTTGTTCATAAATCCACATGAATTGTTGAATTTAAATTTAAGAAGGCATTAGATTTTCAGACTGCTAGAGAAGATTCCCGAGGTTGGCCAAGGGACCTTTTACCATTGTATTTTTTCCCCCTATTCTCTTTGGTTGTAGGGAAGATTACCAGGAACACTGACAACCGGAAACAAGGTTGCAATGTTTAAGTGCAATGTTAGTCATTCCAGCAGCTTTTGTTTATTTGTTTTCCTTTCAACTTAAAACTCCTTGGAGATACGGGGGAGAGAACAGCATCTCTGTCAGTAAAATATTCCAGATTCTTTCCTACTACTGGAGTGAGGAATTAGGCAAATTTCTCTAAGTTATTTCTTCTGGAAGAAATATTTCCCCAAAGCTCCATATAGACAGGCACACTTGATTTCCTTCTGGCCTTGGATCCTTCAGTGATCTTGAATTCTTGCTTACCCTTCGTTATCTTTGCCTTGCAGCATTCAAGAGACTTTTTGTTTCATGGTTGTGGGTTTTAATGTTGCATCCTACTGTGTTAGTGGTCAAGGCAGGTTTTGTGACAATTGAGCCGTGTTTTGCAGCCTTTAGGCTAAATAGCCTTGTTGATGTTGGAAAAACTAGAAACATGGTTGGACCTGAAGAATACTTAGATTGAAGAAACCCTTGATTTGAGAAATCAAAACACATTCTGGAAAAACAACAGTGGCAAAATAGTTAAGTGTTAATACTAAGAAAGCCACATACTGGCCCATATGGTTTCAGGAGTGAGCTCAGTTCAAGGTAGAATTACAATTAACTCAGATTTTGCTCACAGATTTCATGGTACTTTGAGGAAGACTCTTGAAAACTGTTTTGTCTCATGGACATTATTTTGAATGTGGTGGATGGATCTTTAATCATTCTTTAAAGATGGGTTAGAAAAAAGTCTGTCAATAAATGTTTGCCTTTATGGAAAGGAAGAATTAATTGGTCCATCTCTGAAAGCTTGTTGTTTTAAAAAAGTTACTGTGATTGAACAAGAAAGAAATATTGCATTTCTGAAATATTATCATGGAATTACATTCCAGAAATAATGGGATAAAAAGACAGCTTCCAGTTTGATGTAAACGTTTGTCAAGTAGAGAATTTAAGAACATAATTTAATAGTACTTTATAGGCATATTTATTTAAATGGCCACCTGTCTCAAAATAGTGACTAGGTGGCACATAGGGATCAAAACAAGAAATAAAGCATAGAACACCCACACAGATAATGCAGTAACCTTAGTCACAAAAAACACACAATCAGTAGCAACAGAGATCACCTAATCTCCTGACTGAAACACTCCACGAAACAACCAGGACTTCAGGGCTTTACAAAAATTGTATTGCCACAGATTCTTTTACATAAATACAGGTTAGTGTGCTCCAGAACCTTAGAAAGCGAATAGAACCGCCCCCTCCCAAACCTGGCCTATAGGAAGCTTAACATACCCAAAGGACTCACTATTTATTTTACCTCTTTTCCCAGATTCTACTGCAACTCCTGTTCTTCTACTACTTTTCTTTGCAAGCCCTATTTCTGGAGAACAATAACTCTTCTACTTCCTTAAGCTGCTTCAGGCTGTTTTAGTTTCACAAATAAACACAAACCACTTTCACTCTCACTCCAATACCACAACTCCAACATACCCAGCTGCCTCTCAACTCAGCTTTTACAGTAGCTCATTGGCTTGGGAGATGTCTTAAAGAGACAGGGTACTAAGAGCCCAGGTGCTAGTCATTTTGCAGGCAGCCTGTCCTTTCACACACATCTACATATTTTTATCCATTTATTGTTTGCATGATAAAAATGTTTATTCACTGGTATTTAAAACTGGTCTAATTATTATTTATTTTCTCCTCTTTAAAGATCTTTCAGGATTGACTCTGCAAAGTTCTGGTAAGCTATACATAAACTTATGTATTATAAACAACATGGAATCTTGTTTTTTTTCTGCATTAGAAAGAATAGTGAATTCTGTATTATGTAATTACATGAGTCACAAGGAAATGTTCTATCATTATATGAATGCAGAGAAAGAGAAAATGTGGTGTTATGATTGTTATTCTTGTTTGTGTTCTTAAAGGAATAAAGAAAAATGCCAATTATTGTGGGAGACCTTTAAATGGTTGCTCATTTTATGTGAAAAACATTGCCACCTGATGGACTTAGTCAATAAAAAGACTCCTTTCAAGAACTAAAAGAAGTAGTTTCGCAATGTAAATGAGATATTGCATGTATCTGAACTCATAAATTTCTAATTTCTGGGTGTCCACTAATGCATTGGGTTAGATACATTTAAACCTGGAATAAATCCACTGAATAAGTCTGATCCATCCTACTGTGATTTACTTGGCTAGTTAATTGATCTTAGCTGCTTTCTACGTGCAGTTTCTTGTACATATAGACATTGATTTTGGTTTTATTATATTTCCAAACTGGGATAAAATCCCAACTGGGTTTTATTTTGTCCTCAGACCAGAATTAAATCCATTCCCATTGATTACATTGAAAAAAGTCCCCTGTATGCTAAATGACTTTCTTTTTTTCATAATAGGTTTGTGTGGGAAGGATGCTGGCTCTAGGTTTATATGCACAAGAGTCAGTTGGCTATGACTGCTAATGGAATCGATTTCTGCTGATGTATAAGAGCTTTCAGTTTCTCCTGTGCTCCCTCAAAATCTCCTTGGGGGAATGGGGGAGGAAGAGGAGAAAGTCCATTCCTGCTCATCGAGTGTTGAATTTCAACATGTATCTGAAGCAACAATAGGGCAGCAGTTCTGTGCCCTTCACAGGTTGCTTTTGTCGTCTTGCCAATGATTGGCTAATTGTCCGCAGTTCTTACAGAAACCGTGGGACTTGTTTCTATCATTTTGACATCATGGGCATCTCACTTGGGTAGGGAGAAGTATTCTTTGTTTTTTTGTAATTATCTTTTTTACCTTGTTCTGATTTACATATTATTATTATTGTTTTTCTATACATTGGGCAAGATAAAGTTAGTTGTAAATAAATAGTTGTCAAATATAATCTGTAGGGTCCGGAATAATTTAAATGTCCAAGAATTCCAGGGAGATGCTAGAGATTCTTGACATAAACCCAAGAGCATGGATGAGAGAAGGATTGTTTGGGTTCATTACAATGGACTTTAATATTCATAAAGTAATAATGATTTTTTTTTCTTTCAAAAAGGATATCATTATCACTTGGAACTTTTAAGCTTCTTAAGTTTAATTGTGTATCCTGACAACATTCTTCCATTTTATTCTGAATATCTCAGATGTATGATTATTTCACTCACTTTTAGGATCAGCCTGCTCTTTTTATTAGAAAGCTTTCCCAAATTCATTTATTTCTATCTTCGCTTCTTTTGTCACTTATAGTAATCCTTCTCTATCTGTGGCTTCAAGTGAAAATGGCTTTTCTTCCTTCCATGTGTTTACTGCAGTTGTTTGTATATTTTTCTCCTTAATCTTTTAAACTTGTCTTTTATCACAGCACCTGCCAGCATGTTAGTAAAAGATGAGTATGTACATGAATTTGAAGGGCAGCCGTCACTGTCATCCGCTGAAGGCCACTCAGTTCAGACGATTCAACATCCCCCGAGTAACAGAGCACCCACTGAATCCTATAGTACTCCAGCTATGTTAGCGCCTTCTGAGCCTAGTTCTGCCAGCACTACCAACTTTCCCAACATTCCTGTTCCTTCCACAAGTAAGATAATGACCAGCATTTGAAAATGCATATTGTCCATCCCACTTCGTTTTAGAAACCAGCCATGATTAATCAGGCCATTAATATAAATGGATTACTAAATGAATAGAGAAACTGTGGAATCCTGTTTGATAATTATATTTTATATAATAATTACAATCATATAAATTTATAATTATATGTGATTAAATTTAATCAGAATTTGGTTAGGTTGATGTGCTGATTCTCGTGTTCCTTTGTCATTGTTTATTCTGCTATTTTACTTCACACACCTCTCCATTTTCCTTTTTATTATTGTAAGCCGCCTAGAGTAGCACCCACAGTGAGATTGGCAGCTAATAAATTTAACAAATTAATATATAAATTACTACTAACTTAATGGTAAAAGTAATAATTGTTAGTGGATTCCTTTTACAGAGTTAGAACTGTATTACTGATTTATTTCTTCATTATTTTTATTTATTGCTTATTTATTTCATTTATGTGCTGTTTCTGTCTGCTGTGTCTTGGCAGCTTATAGTTCTTCATTATATAAAACATAGCATGGGGTAGAGAGGAGGATGGATATTCATACACATATATACTGTATCTCTCATTGGGTGCAAATTAGAAAATATGTTTAGTTCTCAGTGCCAGAAACAGGACTGTGGAAATCTGTACATTACGTTAAGAAAGAAAAAATAGAAAAGAGACCAGTGTTTAGGGAGATGGATAGTAGTTCGATAAATAGTGCATTTGTTCATCTTTTAAAAAAGTTTTTACAGTGTCTCCTACTTTGCATAATTCTAAAAGACTCCTTAGATCAGGCCAGATGCGTCATGTGCTGGCCATGCCCATGCCCGGTTTAGCGAAAAGGAAAAAAGTTGTGCTATGTCATGTGATGCCGCCACGACATGAGTTTGACCCCCCCCCTTAGATCAAGAAAATAACTCCATGCTTCTACAAGTTTAAAAAGGACCTCAGTGCCACGCACTGCTTTTTATGCCTTTAGCCCCAGGCCCAAGTAGACCCAACAAAAAGGGAGCCATCAAGATCTTATTTTGGATGCCAAATAAAGCACTCTTAAGTAATACAGGAGGATTGTGCTGGTGGCTTCTGTCCTACCTTTTTGGTAGAGTGCATCATACTTTGTCCTTGCATCATATTATCTCATTTGCATTTATTACTTAGAATTAAGCAGCTATATTAATATGTTGAAGGGTATGTTATTGGTGGTTTTAGTACTGTAATCATATTAATGGCAGAAACCTCAGGCTTCTAACAGAGTAGTAATTCGTTTTTTTAAAGCAATCATGAACTGTTTTACATTTTGCCAGGCCAACCAACCAGTATGTTGGCAGGTAGCCACAGTGATGGACTCTTACAGATTCCTTCAGGGCCTCAGCCAGGGGCACAGCAGAATGGTTTTACAGCTCAGCCAGCTACTTACCACCACAGTAAGTGAACTGTTTACATTCCATTCCATTCCAGGGTTTAGTTTAGTTTGCATTCTTTTCCTTGAAAAGAGATGGGAAATAAAGGCATATTTTCTGTGTCTTTTGTAGATAGTACAACAACTTGGACTGGTAGCCGTACTGCAGCCTACACACCTACTATTCCCCACCATCAAAATGGACACCTTCAACATCATCCACCTATGCCTCACCCTGGACATTACTGTAAGCATGCACATGTTATTGTTTGCATGGCTTAATTGGTGTAATAAAATCATGATTTCCCGAGAGACAGCAAGACATAGCGCTGAACTGAAAAAAAATGAAGAAATATTTGGTCATCAACGAAGCTTTGTAACTTATCTCAGGCGAGTTAGCGGCTGGGTAATGTATTGTATCATGCTGAGTTCATGATGTGGTTTGGGTTAGGACTTAACTGTGAATTAGCCCATTTGTGGCTTACTCAAAACAGAAAAAAAGTATAGCTAATTCATGATATGAATTCAGCTATTGCCTTTTATACACTGTGTACAAATAGAGTCACTTGGCAAAAGGCACTTGGAACTTTTTAGACAAAGTCAGTTGGGATATAAATGTGAACTTTAAAAGAAGAAGAAGAAGAAAATGCCTCTGTCTTTTGTATAATTCCAGAACTCTTCAAGTAGAATTCTTCAGCTCCCACAGTTCAATCCCTTCAATCCCATATTCTTCTGTTTGGGAATATGTAGAACCTATATATAGAGTTTTTAACAGAACTTTTATAAAATGGCCTAATGTTTTGATTAGGATACAGGTAGTCTTCAGCTTACAACCACAATTGAGCCCCAAATTTATGTTGCTAAGTGAGCCATTTGTAAAGTGAGTTGTGTTCCACTTGCCGACCTTTTTTTGCCATGTTTGTTAAGTGAATCTGCAGTTATGTAACATGGTTGTTAAGTGAATCTGATTTCCCCATTGACTTTGCTTGTCAGATGTTCACAAAAGGGACCCTGGGACACTACAACCGTCATAAATGTGAGTTAGTTGCCAAGCATCTGAATGTAAACCATGTGCCCATGCGGATGCCACAATGGTAACTAGTGTGAAAAATGATCATGTCACTTTTTTTAGTGCCATTATAACTTCAAACAGTCACTAAATGAACTGTTGTAAAAGTTGAAGACTAATAATTTGAGCTTATTTCTAAAGTACTATAGTACTATAGATATAAACACACAGATCTCATCTAAGTTTCTCCTGTGTTGCTGGTTTGCTATGAATCTGAAAATGTTCTATGCCCAAAAGAGTTAGTTTCCTTTCTCAATCCAGGCCAGAAATCAGGGAAATTTGGTCCAAATGTATACCAGAACATTTTGGATGAAATGTTTTTGGGCAGACAGCTGGAAAAATCCAAAGACACTCTCAGTTACTAAGAGGAAAAAAATGTGGTATAAAAGTGGTGTGATGGACACATTAGGTGTGTGGAGCTTAAAAAGATCTTGAAAATAACTAGGCAAAAATAGGAAAAGAAAGCTACAGGGAAGATGATGGGATTGAGATAATGGATATCAGTGACTAATAAGTGGTAGGTAAAGGAATCCCGAGAAGGTTAGGATGGGGGTGAGGCAGCCACTTGAAGCCAGGGAATTGGGCAGGAGCTAAATAGCACCTGGAAGTCACCAAAGAAAGGTGGTGAGAATGTAGATAAACCAGCACACCAGTCATGGAGAAGAGTGGGAAGGGTTCCCCAGCGTTTCCCTGCTTGCTCCAAGAGATCCTCCAGATCAGGGCTGTTCAACCATAGCAACTTTAAGACCTGTGGACTTCAACTCCCAGAACTCCTAAGCCAGCCTTGCTTGAAGTCCAGAAAGACACCCTTGTTCTAGATTTGTTTAATGTCAAGTCAGGTTTTGGTTATAGGGAGCCCCAGTCTATTCTTAGGTGCAACCTGTGAAAAATTGTGTGTAAGTTTGGCTTTTAAAACAAAACATTTTCTCTGTTTTATATTGAGTTATGTTATTTACATTTATTAGATTTGGAAAGGAAACAGTCTTTTAGAGATGGGAAAACCTGCAAGGGACAGTGTGGGTATAAAGTATGACTTTTTAATTGTTTTTTTTTTAAAAGGGCCGGTTCATAATGAACTTGCATTCCAACCTCCGATATCAAATCATCCTGGTAGGTGCATTTCATTTAATGAACATTCAGTTAAATGCTTATTCCATATTACGGAATTAAACGGGTACCTCATGCCCTTTTTAAAACCCATTGTGCCCATTTTATCAACCCACCTGTGTAATACTCACATATTAAGGAGTGGGGAATCTCTGGTCTGCTAGCCAATCATGATCTGTGGTTTCCTGACATGTTTCTTGCCTCGGTTGCACCCCTTCCCCCATGGGTGCGGTACAAGGGCATTAAAAAAAAAAATTCCAATGGAGTGCTAAAAAAAAGCCAAACTGCTGTGGGATAGGTGTTCAAGGGTTTCAGGAGAAAAGGGCAAACAGGCCATTTCCTACATTTTGCACTTCTCCACCCTTGCATGCTCCTTCACTTGCACACTCCTGCATCACCACCCCAAATCCACCCCCATCCAGGGCCTTCCATCCGTGCTCAGCAGCATGGTTTTTTAAAAACTGCTGTGATTGACGGAGATATTTTTTAAAAAGCAATCGGGAGATTCTTCAAACCTGTGACACAAATCTGGTCTAGAAAGCATTTTTCTGTGCTCATTAACGCTTCTAGTTCTTGTAAGTGCTGATCTTTTCAATGAAGCCTCTCTTCTCCACCCCTCGCCTCGCCTCCCCCTTCAGCTCCAGAATACTGGTGTTCAATTGCCTATTTTGAGATGGATGTTCAAGTGGGGGAGACATTCAAAGTCCCTTCAAGCTGTCCAGTTGTTACTGTGGATGGATATGTGGACCCTTCTGGTGGGGATCGCTTTTGCCTTGGTCAGCTTTCCAATGTACATAGAACAGAAGCCATTGAGAGAGCCAGGTAGGTTTTGCGAGTCTGGAAAAGGAAGCAACTGATTTGTCCTTTGTTTTGAGATGCTTGTGGGTTAAGCTTTGAAAGTGTGTCCTCCTGTTTAGGTGTACAGGTAGTCCTTGCTTAATGACCACTAGTTAAGTGATTAAAATTATGACTGTGCCAAATGAAAGATATTTACAACCAGGCCAGGAAGTTATTGCCATTATAGTGCCCCCCTCCATGCTGCTGTCCTATCATTCTGCCACTCCTTCTTTTCCATTGGCATTTTCCTCCTCCTGTTGAGCTGTGCCCAGCTTGGTCCTTCACAATGCCTTGCCCGCAGTGGGAGGAAGAAGATGGCAAAGGTTAGCGGTGGTGCAGGCTGGCCAGTAGGGCAAGGTCTGCTTAAGACACTTGTGTACTGTGTCTCATGGACTAAGGGAACCTCCCAGCAAAACCTCTCCCCTACTTAAAGAATAGACAGATTGATATCTGGTGCTTCAAAATCACAGATCCAAGTGCTAGGAAACATGCCAAGGAAGTAATTAGAATAAGAAATGGAGTAAGATTCACACAGACATTTCTAATTTGTATTCTACAGCCATCACATCATCAGTTATAGGGATATGAATCTGTGCCTGGGTATCATATGTTGCATGTTGAGTTATATCTATTCTGAGAGATCCCTTTTTGTGTAATTAAAATTTCCAGCTGCTAGAAAGCCTGAAGTGGTGCTTTTAATTAACGAATTGCACAAATGTTGAGTTCTGGTGGCATGCCAGAACAGCAATGGATGAAATGGATTTGTTTTTATCTTTAATGAGCATTCTTTCCATTGTGCTCCTTTCTCTGCAATAATTTAATAATTCCACAGAACTTGATTTCGCTGTTTATTTAAAATCCTGTTGGATGCATTTGATATATCTTGACTCTGTTAAGTGAGTTCTTATGATGTTCAACTGTGACCTCAAAGAGGTTTATGAAAATCACAATAAGTGGAAAGGCTTTCATTATATAATCTTGTTATAAATAAATTATTGTCCTGTTTTTCTACTGAGAGTTGCCTGACACAGGCATGGTTAGTCTTGGTCTCTTCACCATCCAGCATGTACGAGTTGTCTGTTGCAAGTGTGATGGATGCATTGCTAGAAGTAAATCAGACACACAGATAGTCCCTGACTTACAACCACAATTGACCCAAAATTTCCATTACTAAGCAAGATAGTTGTTAAGTAAGTTTTTTCCCAGTGCAAGTCTGTTTTGCCACCCTTGTTAAGTGAGTCATTGCAGTTGATAAGTTAGTAACCTGGTTGTTAAGTGAATCTGGCTTCCCCATTGACTTTGCTTGCCAGAAGATTGCAAAAGGGGATCGATCATGTCATCCCGGGACGCTGTCACTGTCATAAATATGAATCAGTTGCCAAGTATCTGAATTTTAATCACATCACCGTGAGGATGCTACAGTGGTGAAAAATGGTCATAAGTCACTTTTTCCCGTGCTGTTGTAACTTCAAACAGTCACTAAGCGAACTGTTGTAAGTCGAGGACTACCTTTAGGTCATTTCAGAGGAATTGGTGCCTGTACATAGCAGTCAATCTTGAAATGCAGAACAGAGAGGCCAGGTCTATGCCTGTGGATGTTTTATCTAAGTCCATCAGTAAAGATACACTTGGTAATAAGTTTCCGATTCATCTTTATTTAATCCTGGCTTCTTGCCCTGATCATAAACTAGCAGTTGGCTTCCTATAGTTGAATGTGTTTTGGGTTCACTCAGTCTTGAAAGTCATTCCTTAAAAAAAAAAAAAATACGACTNGTCTTGAAAGTCATTCCTTAAAAAAAAAAAAAATACGACTCAAAACACACTTCCACCACTTCTCTCGCTGCTGAAGTGGCCTCACTCTTATCTTCAGTCTCTGGATGCTCTTAACAAATCACTTGAGAGGTGAGGCTGTTCAAGGTCTCTTGAGTATTTGCTTACTCCTTGGTTAGAATGTCACAGAGTTGAACTGCCTTGCCAGCAAGGCCTTGGGTCACAACTCCTTGGAAGTGCAAATACACATTTTTGTTTTTTTTTAATGTTAATCTGTTTTTCTAAACTGGCTTGTGGCAAATCCAAACTGACTTGTGGCAGATCCATTGCATCAGGAGTGACAAACTCCAGCCCATGGGGATCCAGCCCATAGAGTGCTTAAATCTGGCCTGCGAGGCCACCCTGGAAACAGCAAAGGACCAGTCCATAGTGCCTCTGCCAGCAAAAACGGAGCTTGGGGTGGCTGCGTGCGGCCCTCCCTAGCTCTGTTTTCGCTGGCAGAGGGTTTCAGAAGGCCAATACAGCTGAAAATTGAGCTTGGGAGTCCATTTTTGCTGGCAGCGGGCTAGGGCTGCCATAGGTGCCCCCGACAGGAGTGACATCGAGTTGGCCATGCCCCTCCCAGCTCCCCCCCAAGGTCAAGCACAACCCTGATGTAGCCCTCAATGAAATCAAGTTTGACACCCCTGCATTGCATGGCAACTGTCAAAATTCTCAACCAAGGGGTAGCTATAACAGGCACTCAGATTTGGAACTCATTGTATAAACTTTTAAGCCTTGATTTCAGTGAGGTATCACTAGATATGTCTATGCCATCTTGTTGTATTTAGGAGAAAGGCAGGCCTTGCTTCTTAAGACTTAGTCTTCAGAGTGTTTTCACAAATGTTTAAGAGCAACTGAAGTTGAAACCAAATAAAGCTGATTTGTCGATGGTTCAGTTTTTCCCATTGTATTGAATCTTGGTGTCTTTGTGTTGTGTTTTTTTTTCCTCCTATCAGGTTGCACATAGGTAAAGGTGTACAATTAGAGTGTAAAGGGGAAGGCGATGTCTGGGTTCGGTGCCTCAGCGATCACGCGGTGTTCGTTCAGAGTTACTACTTAGACCGAGAAGCAGGACGGGCCCCAGGTGATGCGGTTCACAAAATTTATCCTAGTGCCTATATCAAGGTTTGTTAATAAAATAATACTGCATTTTGAAGTTGTAATAACAGGAATAATTTTACTCGTCTAGTTCTGGACTGGCAGTGCTAATCCCTAATTCTTCACAAAGTTTTGTTCTTCTCCATGTTGCTTTTTTAACCTGAAGTTGCAAGTCTGCAGCTTATGGTCCCACGCTATGTAGCTCATGTTGTACAGCTCTTATTTGGGGGAATCTGATTATTTATGTACCAAAGGACCATAAAACCTGCAAAATCTTTTTTTTTTTTTTGCATAAAAGTACATTTCACCCACTTTGGAGATTGTAAATAACCTGAGTGAATGACTTTAAACATTGTGTTTGAACATAACACAGAATAATTCTGAGAAGCGTGTGTTACTAAGTATAAGTGCAATTCTATTGCATTTAATCTGAAATCTTGTCTCATTTTACCATTCCAGTGATTAGGAAAAAAATGCATGGCAGATAAATGATAAGAGCAAAAGTCTTTGGAAGACGACTATTTTCTCTGTGAGGGCTTCCCATTCTGCAGCCCAGAAGATACTCCCCACACATTGTGGGGGTTAAGAATGGAAAGCAGTTTTGACATCCTGCTTATTTTGATAAAGAGTCTTCCATTACTGTTTTCTCAGGGAGGGCTTTGTGTAATTTGGTTCCTAAGCTGTCAGTGTGTCTTTGCTGCTTTCAAATCAAGGCTGGATATGCTTTGAAGCCAGATGCATAGGTGCTTTGTGCTCAGCACAAACAATAGAAAATGGATTGCGCAGTGCTGTAAAGAGCTTTACTTTTACAATTTGGATAAATCAAGAAGACCTTGGGTGTTTTCTGATAGAAGGAGTTGGGTTAAACGTTCTTCAAAATCGCAAAAATCTGGATTTTTCAAGCTGCAATATTCAATCTGGATATTGCAGCTTGCAAGTGGGGTAGAAGAGTGGATGCAGGGAATGGAAGGTGACCTTAAAACCCATGCAGTTATTCTTCAGCTAAAATAGCCCAAGGAGAGGCAAGTGACCTGCAGCTAGTGTGTCCTCATGTTTTTCTTTTTATTTTATTTTTACATAGATCACAATCCTATGCATGTTTGCTCTAAGTCAGGGCTGTCAAACTCCTGGCCTGCGGGCCAGAAGTGTCATGCGCTGGCCACACCTATGCCCAGTTTAGCGAAGAGAGAAAAAAGTTGCGATATGTCATGTGACGACGTGAGTTTGACACCCCTGCTCTAAGTTAATATTCATACAGGTAGTTCTTGACGTCCAACAGTTCCTTTAGTGACCATTCAAAGTTATAACAGCACTGAAAAAAAAAAGGAGATTTATGACTATACTGCAGCATCCCCATGTCACATGATCAAAATTTGGATGCTTGGCAACTGACTCATATTTACGGCGGTTGCAGTGTCCTGGGGTCATGTGAATCCCCTTTTGCAACCCTTCTGGCAAGCAAAGTCCATGGGAGAGCTAGATTCACTTTACAACCATGTTACTAATGTAACAACTGCAGCAATCCACTTAACAACCCTGGCAAGAAAGATCATAAAATGTCTCAAAATTCACATAACAAATGTTTCACTTAGCAACAGAAATGTTGGGCTCAATTTTGGTCATAAGCTGAGGACTACCTTTACTTCCATTTGCCCTGGGTCAATTCACTCAGGTTGACATCTCACTCTTGTCAGCATAAACAGATGGACATGTTCACAGCTGTTCATCCATCGGCTGCAAGTCTTGGCTTGACAGGGAGCAGAAGCATAGAAATAATTGCCACTCCAAACAGATGCCCCCACCCTGTTGGTTTGGAATGGCTCCTGCTTGATTCATAATCATTGTGTTCCTTCTCAGGATATCCAGAATTCATGCAGCTAAAAAGACACTTCAATCTTAAAAGGGACTAGAAAGCACGAAAGCAAAAGATACTCATCAGTATTTTTTAATTTAAGCTCTGAGATCAGCAGCCCACGCACTGGGTTCTGCGGTTGCCCCATGATAAACCCTTTAAGGTATTGGGGCTGCTTTTCCCCCCAGTTTGGTTGGGCTCTTCGAGATGGCTTCCTCTCTACCATAACGCTGCTTCTTTTTAAGGTATTCGATTTACGCCAGTGTCACCGCCAAATGCAACAGCAGGCTGCCACAGCGCAAGCCGCAGCTGCTGCCCAAGCTGCCGCCGTGGCAGGAAACATCCCTGGGCCAGGATCTGTCGGAGGAATTGCTCCAGCGATCAGTAAGTGCTCGGTGAAATCTTTCATCCCTCCATATATTTTGAACTGTTTTCAGTGGAAAAAAGAAAATTGAGAGAAGCACATCGTGCATTCCCAAAGTTAAGAATGATGCATTTCTGGTAGTTTAGAATACAAACCACATTTTAGTTTCCAAGTATATGTGTAAGTTAGGATTTAAAAGTGCTCATCTGTGTTTTTTTTCTCTGTTTGCTCAGCACACTTATCTTTAGGTGTAATAAACTAGGTGCAGATAGTTCTCGACTTAGAACCAGTCGCTTTGTGACTGTTTGGAGTTTACTTGGGGGCTACTTGCAACCCAGAGTTCTAACGGATGTGCCCCCCACATCTACCCCCTTGTGCATGGTCCCAAGACTGCACAAGCTGCACCCCATTTAGAGGTGCACCCCTATTTCCAGCATCCTGTGGTCACATAACCATTTTCTGTAAAAGTGGTTTATTTCACCACAACAAAAATGGTTGTAAAATTGGCTGACACCACTTTCCAACTGTCACAACTTAATGGTTGTAACAGGCAGGCTCCATTACAGTCTTAACTGTAGGATTACTGTATAACTTCACTCAATTATAATTATGATTAGCCAAACCATGATTTGCAAAGCAGCCTCAGACTTTCAATCATAAACTTCTTTTGTCAAGTCAGACCCCGTGCTAATGTTTAATCAGCCCACCTTTACCTGGGATATGTAGCTCACATTTTTTTTTCCAACAAGATGCTTGAACATTTCAAGATTTTATTTATCTAAATGTATTGCTAGCCCAATTCTAATGGCTTTCATTTTCTTTCTAATGCTGGGATATATAGCATACACACACGTATGTGTGTGCACACATAATTTTTATATAAAATACTTGAAAATGTCATGGTCTTGTTTCTTCATACGTTTCTTTATTTGAATTCATTACTTGCCAAACGCCAATTGGCTCTGTTTTCTTCCTATTTCTAAGTGACAATCTGAGCAAATCCAAAGTTGATGGAGGGGAGAAAGGCCTTCTTCTAAAATTGGGTTGATACCAGCACGTGACTTTGACAAAAGATGTTGCTAGGAGGAATTTTTAACATCCCTGTCCCTGCCTTAGGTTTGTCAGCAGCTGCTGGAATCGGTGTGGACGACCTTCGGCGTTTGTGCATCCTGAGGATGAGCTTTGTGAAAGGATGGGGACCTGACTACCCACGCCAGAGCATCAAAGAGACTCCATGCTGGATCGAAATCCATCTACATCGCGCCCTCCAGCTGCTCGATGAAGTTCTCCACACCATGCCGATCGCAGATCCCCAGCCCTTAGACTGAGACCCCACAGCTGTGAGCCACGACGGAGCGAGGAGGGTGGATTGTAAAAATTTTGTTTATTACAGGGAAGATATATTTTACTTCCATTCTGCTTAATCTCTTAACCAGGTTTTAAAGAGAAAATGTCTTTGCCACCTTGCTCTCAGCAGAAAGAAGCTGAACTTGTAACTCCAGATAGTTCACACCTTCAGACCTTCGGTGGGCTACTTGTGGAAAGCTGTCACCAGTCAGAAATTTTGTAAATGGTGATTGGGCGTCACTGCTGTGTCTGTTTCTTGGACATCTCATTGATTCGCGCAAGCTTCTTCTCAGAATTAACAGGGAGCTCACGTTGAACAATCCTATGCATTTCAGGGAGCCTGGAGGTGGGGGGGGGGGTGTCCCTCACTTATGCAGTCACCCAACTTGTCCTTGCATGAGTCCAGCCCAAATGAGCAAAATCATGTTGATTATTCTAAAGGGAGGATTCAGATGCTCTGCTGTACTGGGCACTGGGGCATGTCTCATCAGGAGTTTTTTATGTAAAATTTTTATGTATTGCCTTTTATTTTAAAAAATGCACTAAAACTGGGATGGGCTTCAGAGCTGGTATCCATTTTAAATGCAACGTGAAGCAAACCAATAAAATTGTCTGCTAAATTCAGTAGCGAAACATCTGCATTTATTCTACATTCCCAACTGATTTTAACTTTTACCAGCATGGAACTTCTTAAATACATTTGAGCAATTAATTGGGATAGTGTGAATCTGCTAACTGAACTTGGTGTGCCATCTCAGACTTCTTAAAATCATGTTTATGGTTGTAACCGCTGAAAATCCAGATTTTATATTTTTCAAAATTTCTACTCAGGGCAAGCTGGCAAACTTGTTTTTATACTTCTCGGTTATTTTAAGCTGTTTATCTCATCAACGATCTTATCTATTTGCATTGACTTTGTATAGAGAATTTCAAGTAGAAGTTGCAAATGTAATGGCTGTATGACAGATGCATTATGCTTCTCTAGTTAATAAAACTATTAGAAAACTCTCCGCACTGATAAAAAGTGATGTGTTTCAGCTGTGTGCCACCTTTTGAATCCGGAGCTCAGAATCGGTTTGTCTTTGGGAATTGAAAAAAACCATAGTGAGTGTTTCTTGCAGCATCTGTTTTGGGATGTTGGATTTACGGATGCTGCACATTTTGTCTTCTCTTAAGTAGCCCTCGACGTACAGCCTTCCATTTAGTGACCATTTGAAGTGACAACAGCGCTGGAAAAAATGACTGAGCCTTCAGATTTTGCAGCATCCCTAAGGTCAATATCTGGGCACTTGGCCACTGGCTTGTATTTATGACAGTTGCAATGTCCAGGAGTCCTGTGATTGACATTTGAGGCCTTCTCAGTCGGCTTCAGGCAAAGCCAGCGGGGAAAGCAAGATTCACTTCACGCCCACACACAATTCACATATCGACCGCAGTATTTTCTTTAACAACCATGGCAAAAAGTTTGTAAAATTAGGTGTGACTCAGTCACCACCTTGATTATTCTGATCCCAAATTGGTCGTAAATCGAGGACTTATCAGAAGCCGCAAGAGAACACCATGTAGTGTGGCTTTCTCCCAGCCTCCCAGCCAACAGGTATAAAGGGGGGGGGGGGCAGGGTATTAGAAATGATCCAAAAGAAGACTCATAATCACCTGCCTTACCTGATTATTGATCTTGGACTCTCCTACCTGCTGTATGGCTCTCCTTCACTCACCTGACTCTGTCTTGCTTTACCTTTTTGAGAAACTTGGAACAATTCAGAACCTTGTTGTAAATTGCAACATTTAATCAGGTAAGGAACCAAAAGAGGGCCAATTCTTTTTTATGTAAAAAGAGAAGTGGGAAATTTTGACAGCTTCCATATTGAAAGAGCCCTAGCTGTGGCATAAAGACATTTGTTATTCAAGAACCAGAGAGTAGTTTTCTTCAGAACTGTCATTCATATGCAAATGTATGCAGTTGTGATTGAACAGTCAATTAAAACTCATACAATTAATCAATAAAAGGTGTGTTTAATTAGGAGGCAGCCCTAATAGAAGTTAATTAATGCAGCATACCTTGCATTCATAATGTCTAAAGTGCTATAGTCCCCCAGCCCTGACTGCACATAGCATGAAGTATGGCTTTGCTTAGGGAAGCCTTTTGTCTTAACATATCAGTGCTTTTTTCAAGGAGAGAGTGCAAAATGATTAGACATTCCCAGATAAGCCTTCAGAATTCACACTAGATATGAATCACCCCACTGGACATGGTGCTTGATCTGCTCTGCAGCCTTTCCAGAACTCACATAATTCCAAGTTCCAAGCCCTACTTGGAACTTAGCTGTGATTTTTCCTGATGGTGGAACAGGAGCGTCGGCATCAGAGGTTATTGAGGTTGCAATGTGTGAATAGTCTTTTTTTTCCCTCCTCCATTACAAAACTTGGTTGTATGGGCAGAGGGTACAGCGTTGATATTAAATTCTTTCTTGCTAGTAGTGTTTTCAGTTACTTAGCATTCCGGGTGTGTGTGTGTGTTTTGGCTTTGCAACTTTGAACGTTTGTATTTTAAACAATTTCTTCTTTTATTCAAAATTCCCTGCTTAAGAAGGACACAGAATTAATTGCTTTGGAAAATGGTGCATGCCAGGGGAGTCCAACTTGGCAACTGTTGAGATCTGTGGACTTTAACTCCCAGAATTCCCTAGCCAGCCAAGTCGAAAAATTGCCAAGGCTGAACACTCCTGGTGTATCCTCTACAAAAAGAGTAGAGCTCCTGGAGCCGAGTCTTCAGAGTTTTGGGAACCCTTTGACAATTACAGGTAGTCCTTGAGTTACGATGAGTCACTTAGCGACTGGTTGAAGTTGTGTCAGATCTCCCCAAGGTATTTATGACTCGGTTCGATGGCTGATCTCTCCCATAGTCACATGACTGCATGTCAGACACTTTAACAGCCAGCCCACATTTACAGAGTTCACAGTGTCCTGCAGTCATATGCTGCGTTTTATGACGATTTCCCCCCAAACCTGCTGTTTGTTGCTGGTTTTCAGCAAAAGTGGCCCACGGCAAACCATTGGTCTGTTTAACAGCCTAAGCGTTGGCTTTATAAATCAAGAATGACCACTGCAAAAAAGGTTGCAAAATAAGGTCAGTCAAGTGAGTGACCCATAAACTTCATGACTTACAGCTGGCTCCATTACAGTCAAGGACTGTAAGTCAAGGACTATCCGCATTGCTGAAAATTGGACAATTGCAAAAATCTCTCATTTTGTGATGTAATACAAAATGGTACAGTCCTGAGAACATGCAGAAGAAACTAGCTCAACCTTTTTTGCATCACTGCCTTGCTTCAAAGTTTCCCAAAATAGGTTAAGTCCAAACAATTACCCATTCTTAGGTTATACATTAAGGAAATGACACTGCATTTTTGGCCTATTTTGTATAACGTGTTCAAGGCATATTGCACTTGGTCAAGCCCTCTTGAGAATCTTGATGAAAACCCCTCTCCTTTCTTTCTCTCTCTCTCTCTCTCTCTCTCTCTCTCTCTCTCTCTCTCTCTCTCTCT
>BHFT01007650.1:0-36969 GCA_004320025.1 Laticauda laticaudata | reverse complement strand
TCTCTCTCTCTCTCTCTCTCTCTCTCTCTCTCTCTCTCTCTCTGGTTTTCTTGGCTTGGTGGGTGTTCTTGGGTTGGTAGCTCTGTTTGAAGATGAAACTTGTTTTCAAATAATATCATCTAATTTTTGATAAATGCACTGCATCCTTGTCGCTTTTTGTGCACAAGGAGCCAAACTTTTAGTGTTTCTGAACAGAGCCTAGTCTGTATCCTAGAACAGGGGTGTCAAACTCGAGGCCTGCGGGTTGCTTAAATCTGGTCCATGAGGCCACCCTGGAAATAGTGAAGGACCAGCCCACGGTGCTGGCCCTCCCGAGCTCCCCCGAGGTCAAACACAATGCTGATGCAACCCTCAATGAAATCGAGCTTGACACCCCTTGTCCTAGAACAAAATCAGTTCTGTTCATCAAGCCCCCTCATTGGATGTCTGGGACTGCCTCAGGAAGTGATTTTTTTTTTTTTTTCAGATGAGGGACCTTTCCCTCCCTCCTAGTTTTTNTTTTTTTTTTTTTTTCAGATGAGGGACCTTTCCCTCCCTCCTAGTTTTTAAGAAGTCCAACAAAAGATAGTTATTTCATTGGGTCATGAGGACTAGAATGCTGTGATTTTGTCCCTTCTAGTAGTGGAAGGGTTTAGGGTTTTTGTGTGTGTGTTCTTGAGGCGGAGAATGGCTCATCCTTCTATAGGTAGGTTGCACAGTATTGCTTTACTTCTTTTGTATTATTTGGAATCGAATTTGTTGGGATGTATGCTTGTGATTGGAGCAGCCTGTAAGCCCAATGAAATAAAATTAAACTTTAAAAAAAAAAAAAAGTTTGAATTCTCACTAGCTTTTGAAAACCCTCGCAACTTTTGGGCGGCAGCCACTAGATGTCCTCACCGTTCTATCTTTGGGTGAAAACATCTCATAAAATATGCCTGATTCATCCTCTGCTTTAATTTGGTAATAATCCATTTGACTGATCAGAGAACATTAATGAACTGTGAACTTGGGCATTTGTCCATCTAAATTATTGCCTCTCAGCTGTAGGCTGACACTAACCTGTCACAGCTAGGCAAACATATATCACCAAGTTGAACCGTTTTAAAAAAAACAAACATTAAAGGTAATTTCTAAATCGAACCAGAAGTTAAAAGCGTAGCCGTATCAAATTTAACATTGCAAGTTGAACTTAATGGGTTTTTTTTGCTGGAGTTTTACATGCTGCCTTAGTGGCAGCCCAAAGATGGTATTTATGCAATCAGGATATCCATTAAGCGTTCTTTGGATGGTACCATTTCATGCTGCTCCTGATTTGGAAGATGGAGCTTGTGTTTAAATATATACCAGGTGTAAAAAGGATTCAGCATCCTTATATTGCTTTTGGCTTCCATTGCATTGCCAAATCAGTGCTGTGGTGTTAGGATTCCTTTGAATGTGCCTATCCAGACCCTGGAAGTGGGGTCTGTGACAATTCTCTGCGGCCATCTCACCATGGCCAATTCACCACAGCCAACTTGCTACGGGATAAGAATTACACTCATATCAAAGAAATGGTGCAGTAGAATACTTTTTAAAAAGATGCAAAAGGAAAGACGAAATGAAAAGCGAACGACAAACATGAAAATATTTTTGAATTTTATTTGAATTCATGAAATGGAATTGTTAATTTGTCCTGCAGTGAATTGTCTGTGGCAAGTTGTCTCATGGTTAGTTGGCCATGGAGAGTTGGTGTGATGAATTATCCCATTTTGCTGGAAATGCGCTTTCTCTGTAGGAGTTCCTGCCTTCTGGAATGAGATTTGAAGGGCCCTCTCCCTACCAGTGTTTCCTTGCCTTGAAGACCTGGCAATTCACCCAGACCTTTGGAAGGATTCACTGAAGCCACCTGTTGGATTATCTGCATTGTTTACCTTCATTCCCATCTGGTTTTGTCACCCTGCTATTTCTACCCTTCTTTTCTTCTCTTTACTCTCTTTTTGTTAGCATTTTAAGGTTGTATAAATTGTCCAGTGTCACTGGGAATCGGGCAGCAACTTCATTCAATAAAATTATATCAATAACAATGTGAAGTCACAGCTGCTGGTTCTTTTGCTGGTGTTGCAGCTTCGACCAAAATATATATATTCTTGGCATACATTCATACACATTGTTCTTTAACTGCTTTGCACAGCCCTAATTAATACTCAAAAACATGCATGATTTACAATGATCAGGTGGACTTTGGGCAAGTGGGCAGAAAAGGTAAAATTAAGCAGAAATATGGGTAGGCCTCAACTTACAACAGTTCATTTAGTGACCATCTGAAGTTACAGTGTCATTGAAAAAGGTGACCGCTTATGACCCTTTTTAACACTTATGACCTCATGTGCATCCTCATGCGCACATGACCAAAAATTGAATGCTTAGCAACTCATTCATATTTATTATGGTTGCAGTATTCCTGGATCCTTTTGCGACGTTCTGACAAGCAAAGTGAGTGGGGAAGCCAGATTCACTTAACCACCATGTTACTAATGCAATTTTAACAACTTAACAGTGTGCAATTTTAACAACTGCAATTTTACAACTTAACAGTGGCAAGAAAGCTCGTAAGAAGGGGCGGTGGAATTCACTTAACGCATGTCTCATTTAGCAACAGAAATTTTGGGCTCAATTGGGATGTAAGTCAAGGACTGCCTGTAACTGCAAAGATCAAAAAATGCACAGGTCTAGAATCGCTGACATGCATCTGGGCAATAGCCCAGGAGAAATAGACCTTGAAGTTGTAGCTGATCACACGCTAAAAATTTATCAGACTATGACCACGGAGTCCAGAAAGGCAGATACTCCAGTTGGCTACTCCATCTGCAGAGAAACATGTTTTTAAACCATGGATAATAAGCTGAGCTGCCACTTTCAGCATCCCTGAAAAATGCAGCCATTGGAGAAGAAGATTTGATATTGGACTTAATTACCCGAAGTGTTTTGGACACACTTTCCCCAGATTTAAGTTTGAGTGGATGGTGGAGGGCCATCTCCTGAGTAAGATTCCTGGCTGAGGAACTGTGGGAGTTGAAGTCCATAAGACCTAAAGTTGCCAAGGTTGGAGACCCCTGTTTTAATGGACTCTCCTTTTAATGGCTGAGGAAGAGGAGCTAGAAGTTTCTAGAAGTTTTCCTGAGGGTGATTCTTGCTATCTCCAGTATCCAATGACACCCATGGGATCACTCTTTCCATGGACAGCCCACTCATAAACAGCAGCCACACCCATGTATACCAAACCACCAAAACAACAGAAATGTTTGGCTGTTGCAATGTACCCTTAACTTGTGGATCCTTTTATTTGTAATACAGGTGAGTCATTGGTGAAATTCCCCCTGGGGTGCTTGGAGGACTTTGTCCATCACGTAAACCTTTCTGGATCTGCAGTTGCCACACCCTGCAAAATATCTCCTCAGCTGTCTTCGGCCAATTCATTTCCAGCCCTGCTTCAAGTTCCCAATGGGACAGGCACTTAAAATGTCACCATTTTAAAGATTTTTGATGTGAGGATAACTTAGAAGCACATATATTTATGGTGAAAGGGAGACAAAGCTGGGATTAAGTTGTCTTGCCACACATCCCACAAGGAGGAGGTAGAAAATTTGGAGAGGGAGGGAGGGAGAGAGAGAGAGAGAGAGAGAGAGAGAGAGATGGCTGCCAGGGTGGTGTGGTTTTGAATATTTGTTAAAATTGCACAATTCAGTATCCCATCTATATTAGACGTGGGTTGAAGAATCCTGTAGTTCTCTTTATCCATCTCTTGGTTTACTGGAGGAGAACTTGCTTTCAAAATATTTCTGCCAAGAGAATTTTATTGATTCTCGGAAATGGGGGAAAGGAGAGGATAGTTATTCTTGGACTTCCTGTGGGGGTGTCTCTACTGGGGTGTCTTGGACAGTATTCTACCAGTTTAGCTCAGTTCAACCGAAATGGTAGCTCTGAGGATCGTCTATGAGAAAACCGGTTCACTTCAATGATCAGCTGCTGGGCCCTTCTACCCGCCCTGGCTCTATACTGACTGATGACCCAAGATGTGGCACAAAAGCAACAAAGTCACAAAAGCAGGTAAAGTCCCTTTAATTCCTCCCAACTTGGTCCCCAATATCCAGTTATCATCGGCTGGAGAAAAAACTCTCCCAAGAACAGTTTTTAAAGGGAAGAAATTCAATCTGACTCAAAGTACATCTAAATTATAAATAAAAACCAAAATCTAAGTTATAAATAAAAACCAAAATCTAAATTATAAATAAAAACCAACACAAACCACACTGCAGCAATTAACAAGACAGGGCAGGATAAGGAATTGCAGACTTCCAAAAGATAATGAAACACACACAGGAGGACACCAGAACCCAAATAAGACTTGATAAATGAAGATAATGCACGCTTTGCTTCCAGCAAGATGCTACGCACAAACACCCTTTATATCCTGTTTTCTCAGCTGCAGCTAATGAAGGGAATCAGGGCCCTTTTCTCCCCCGTAACCCATGTGGCTCCCTTATCCATTCCTCCCTGCATGGCCTAGGATGAATAGGGGGTGGGCCTGGGTCTTCCTCTGAATGCCCATCCGGACTGTGCCCTTCCCCAGTTTCCTTTCCAGCCACCGGAGCCACACTCCCACTCTGTGTCAGCTATTCAACCTCCCCCCTCGGATTCCAACAGGGGCATGACAACCAACCTTTATTTCCTGCTTTTCAACCTCAGCTGCTTTGCGCAGTACAGCCGATTGCCATGCATCAACTGTTTTACACACAGGGCTCGCAGCAGAAGGTGAGTTGCAAACACGCTCACACCAAACTGGTAGGAAAAAGTTTTGAAACCCACCACTGGTCTAAGACTGGTCCCATGGAAAGATATCAGGAGGGAATGCCTGTTTGGGGACAAGAATAGAAGAGGTTGAGGAAAGTTTGATAAGTCAGAGCCTTGCAAGTAATATAGAAACAAATGAAATTCAGCTCAGGTACCATTGTAATAGACTCAGAAATACAGAGTTCCTTGATATTAATCAGTTGTGGGTGCTGCATCACTGGAGGATTTTAAGAAGAGACCGGACAGCCATTTGTCTGGAAGGGTATAAAGCTTCCTGCCTGAGTAGGAGGGGTTGGACTAGAGGACCTCCAAAGTTCCTTCCAACTGTTCTGTCAAAAACACAGAAAACAACACGTCTCACTGCCAATTTCAACAAGAAAGCTAAAAAAAAAAGAGAATAAACCCTGCCAAGAGAAATAAATCCAACATTTTTAAAAGCACCCTAACAATAAAACAGAGAAACTGAAATCTTGTTTTCAGATAAAGAAAACCACTTGGAATTGGATGGCAATTTTGGCATCTGCATTAATAACGCATATGGACATGTCTGTGTGCAAACCCCTGGCTTTATAAGAGCAGTTACAAGTTGAGGATGCCAGTGGTGGGGTTCAAAGTTTTTTACTACCAGTTCTGTGGGCGTGGCTTGGTGGGTGTGGCGTGGCTTGGTGTGCGTGGCAGGGGAAGGTTACTGCAAAATCCGATTCCCTCCCCACCCCACTAACCTGCTTTCCAGCTCTGTTCTCCTGTGCAGGGCAACCAAAGAAGACCCAGCCGATTAGCTGGGAATCGGGAGGCGGAGAATAAAGATGGGGCGGGGCCAGTCAGAGGTGGTATTTGCTGGTTTTCTGAACTACTCAAAATTTCTGCTACCGATTCTCCAAAATTGATCAGAACTTGCTGAATACCACCTCTGGATGATGCCTAACACAAGACACCTTCTGAAGAACTTACTTCAGCCAGCAACCACTGAAGAACTGTTGATGCCTTTAGTTCTCATTTGGCCTTTCATTTATTGGATGGAGGTCCTGTGTTTCCTTCAGGAGTTCAAAGCAATATGTGTGACACCCCCTCTTCCTTCCACCTCCCAACTACAACATCGAGGTGTCGCTGAGTTGCAAGAGAGACTGACTAGAACCGAGGCACACAATGGAGCTTCTGTGCTTGAAGCTGGATGGGAACATGGCTCCCTGGAATCAGTGCAACCCAATCCTGCACTTCAGGCAGGATCTTCTTCTATTTGGATCACTGGAATACAAATTATGCATCTGTCATGCCCCTGGTGGAGACTGACTCTGAGCAGTCAGAGGAGGACCCAGGCCCATCCCCTATCCATCCTAGGGCACGCAGGGAGGAGAGGATCAGGGTAAAATGTGGTCTACCTGGGAGAAGAGGGCCATGATCCTCTTCATGGGTTGCAGGTGTGAGATCTGCATAATAGTTTGGATCTGCGTGCTAACAAGACGCTGGAGACAATTTAGTGTTTTATTCCTAAGGAAGGTTTATCTTGGTTGGCGTTCTTCCAATGGACTGTACCTGGTTATCCTCCTGAAGTTGGCAATTATCTATCCTGGTTTGTCGTGGAACTTTATTCAGAACAGGTTGTTTTTGATTTTTGCTTCGTTATCGGCTCTTTGAATTTGAACTGTGTTTCTTTCCTATGAAATGTTATTTTGAAAATAGTTTATTCTTCCACTGTGAACAATTCAACAGTGAAGCCAAATTGAAGGCATTAAAGGACTTTTATTTTTGTTTTTGTTTTTGTCCTATTTCTGATATATCCTGGGTCATCACAGCATCTATTTGACTCTCACTTTTAGACTCACTGCATTTCAGACCAAATATGTAAATCATCACTTTCAGTGAGTAAATGCAAGTTGTTTTAGGAATATTCTTCCTAAATGTGATAGTAAGTAAGTAAATAAAATAAAAAGTGCGTGAGTGAGTGAGTACAAGCTGTTTTAGGAATATTCTTCAGCATCTCAGAGGAATGGAGAAAGACATTTTTCCAAGAGGCAACTGGACTTTCTTGGTTTTTGCCTTTGAAAACATTTTGCTCTTTATTTAAAACTGAAGAAACTTCTTGGATGAGAAGTGAAATGTTTTCAAGGGGAAAAAAACCAAGCAAGTCCAGTTGCCTTTTGGAAAAAGCACCTCTGGGACACCCATGACCTGGATGACTGAGAATTTCCGTAGACATTTTTGGTTTTTACAAAACTCTTGGGACAGATCGAGGCTCAGTAATTTAATCTGTACATTTTTAGAATTTCTTAATCAGATTCCTTTGCTTGGTTTCTCCCGCTTTTTTCTGGGCAGGCACAGCGAACAGGCTGCCTCAATGGCATATACGGGCCATAACGTCTCTGCAATCTCTCTCTTTTTTAATTAATCTCCCCTTAATTCCCTTCTTTAAGGCAGTTAATTCCCATATTCCTCACCTCTTTCCTGCTTCTGAAGTAATAACCTTTGTTATTACTGCCATTAAGCTCCTTAAAATCCTTTTCTACTTAAATTCCTTGTGTCAATGAATGTTCCTTTTAAAAAAATCCATTTTCTGATAATTTCCTTGACATTATTCGTGACTCATCATATTGACCTTAAGGTGATGCTTCTTTTTTTTTTTTAATTTGGACTAAGCATTATTGCTGAGCTTGCATTATTGTGGTTTTGAATAATCCTTCTCGGAAAAAATTGACTGTTTTCTTTCCCTTTAACTTCATTCCTATCAGTCTCCCAATTTGAAAAACAGCAGTCATTCTTTTAAAGGCAAGGCAGATCAAAAGTTCCTCTTAAGTCAATTTCTGCAGACAGTTCTGTGAAATATTTGAATTTTTTCTTTTTTTCTTTTTTTAAAGCCTATTTTGCCACTGAGCTTTGTCAAAGATTTATGGGGCTCCTGCCAATACATGGAAGAGTTTGAGTTAATGAACAATATTGAACTTTGGTGCTTGTTTTACCTCATAAACAAGGCCTTCAACTCAGTGTATTGGGCTACTGAGATAAAATAATTCTGTCCAGTTCACTTAAAGCAGAATTCTCGATACATAGCCACTTTAAGATTTATGGACTTCAACTCCCAGAATCCCTCAGCCAGCATGGTTGAGGGAGTCTGGAAGTTGAAGTCCACAAGTCTTAAATTGGCCCAAGTTTAGAGAACTCTGATTTAAAGCAATAAATAGAGTGAGTGAGGTATTTCATTCACTGGATGGTCAATTTGGGACAGTTGTGTTTTTTATAAATCTCATGAGCTTTGTCCCCCCTCCCCCCCAAATCACAAAACATTTTCATGATACAAATTCTTAAGGAAAAGTAGCATCCCTCCACGGGAGCCTATCACTGGACTCGGCTGTTTGGAAAATCTCCAACCTTCTCTTTTTAGAGGAAGGCCATTGAAAATGGTTGAGGCCTACAGCTCTAAAGGAAGAAATGGATCATTTGGACACAGGGCAGTCAGAGTTCAGATTGGGGAATGCATGGATTAACCTTATTGATGACTCTGGTGGGTTCAGGAGCGGGGTAGTGCATCAATCTTGGCCCCTGATTTTTCAGTGGCTTTCAGTTCCGTCAGTACCATGGTATCTTTCTTCTTCTAAGGGCAAGCTATTCCATTGGTTGATTGTTCTCACTGTCAGAAAGTTTCTCCTTATTTCTAGGTTGAATCTCTCCTTGTTCAGTTCCCATCCATTATTCCTTGTCTGGCCTTCAAGTGCCTTGGAAAATAGCTTGACCCTCTCTTCTCTCTGGCAGCCCCTCAAATATTGGAAAGCTGCTATCCTGTCTCCCCTGGTCCTTCTCTTCCCTAGACTAACCAGGCCTGGTTCCTGTAACCATTCTTCATGTTTTAGTCTCAGTCCCTTAATCATCCTGGTTGCTCTTCTCTGTACATTTTCTAGAGCCTCAACATCTTGTTTATAGTGTGATCAAAACTGGATGCAGTACTCTAGGTGTGGTCTTACTAAGGCTTTATAGAGGGGTATTAGTACCTCCCTTGACCTTGATTGTGTCCCTCTGTTAATGCAAATTAGGATTGCATTCACTTTTTTGGCTACTGCTGCACACTGCTGGCTCATTCATCTGGACTGGTTATCACAGATGCCAAACTCAAGGCTTGCGGGCCAAATCTGACCTGCAGTGCCTGCCTGGAAAAAGCAAAGGACCGGCCCAGGGTGACTCTGCCAGTGAAAATGGAGCTTGGGGGGCTGCCGCGTTCTCCTGAGCTCCATTTTCACTGGCAGAGGGCCATCAAAATAAACTAAAAACAAAAGGAGAATGTTTTCCCTTTTGCATTTGAGCATGCAAGAAGGGACAGGAATGGAGAAGGGAAAAGAGGAAAGAAAAAGAAAGAAAGATGGGAAGACAGCAAGGAAGGAAAAAGAAGAAAAGACAGGAAGGAAGAAGAAAAGAGAAGGAAAAGGGAAGGAAAAAGAAGAAAAGGAAGGAAAGGAGACAGCATGGGTGGGAGAGAAGGAAGATTATGGAGTGAGGGAGGGTCTCAGGGAAGGCCTGCCTTAGCAGTTGGCCACCACAGGTGCCCCCAACACGAACCCTGTGTCATTCCCACCATGGCCACACCCATCCCCCGACACTCCAAGGTCACACAATCATCTAGGTCATGGTTATCAGTTGTCGATTGGGACCTACTGTTGACCATTATTCACATCTTAGACACTTATCAATAGGACTACTGCAATGCACTATACATAGGGCTGTCCTTGAAGAGCATTTGAAAAGCACTGTTCTTCAGCTTTGGCTTCCAAGGCTGGTTGCACTTGATGTTGGTACAGAAGGAAAAATCCTGCCCTAAACCTTTCCTATGGCTTGGCTCTTTCCCCATTCCGACTTGACTTCCATGTGAATCTGCTGAGGGTTGGGGTGTCAACCTTAGGTTAAATATCAGCGTGCTGATGATATCAGTTGTACAACTTGGTCTTGGGCCAACCAAGTGATGCTACTGAGATACTTTCTCAGAATGCCTGGAGGCTGTGGGTTGGATGAGGAAGAACTGGCATTGCTCGGTGGGTTTTTTAGGTCCCCTGGATCAAGTGACTTTCTGTCATTCACCCTGACTGGATTACACTGCCCTGGTGTTGGTGTGCAATCTGAGGTTTCTGCTGCTTACAGCTCCTGCTTGAAGAGCAGGTGGCAGCCGGGTTCTTGACATAAAAAACGGGAGAGGTACAAGCACAATTAGACTGGCGGGGTTCTGTGATTGTACCCAATCACAATAAAGGTAGTTTTCATCTTTAAGGAGAAATTTCCTGACAGTTAGAACAATTAATTGTTCAGTTTCCATTAATTATTCCTTGTCTGGTCTTCAGGTGCTTTGGAAAATAGTTTGACTTCCTCCTCTCTGTGGCAGCCCCTCAAATATTGGAAGACCACTATCATGTATCCCCTACTCCTTCTCTTGACTAGCCAGGCCCAGTTCCCGCAACCATTCTTTGTATGTTTTAGTCTCCAGTTCCCTAATCATCCTGGTTGCTCTTCTCTGTACCTTTTCTAGAATTTCAACATCTTTTTTATAATGTGGTAAACAGAACTGGATGCAGAACTCTAGGTGTGGTCTTACTAAGGCTTTAGAGTGGCATTAGTACCTTGATCTCGATCATATCTCTATTAATTGCATTAGCTTTTTTGGCTGCTGCTGCACACCGCTGGCTCCTATTTAGCTGGTTGTCCACCGAGACTCCAAGATTCCTCTCCCAGCTCCTGCTATTGAGCCTGGTTTCACCCAGTCTATATATGTACTTTTGGTTTTTCTTGCCTAAGTGTAGGACTTTTCTCTATATTGAATTTCATTTTGTTAGATAGGGCCCAGTATTCTAGTCTGTCAAGACCCATTTGGATCTTGAGCCTATCTATTCCTGCCAGCTGAGTATCATCTACAAATTTGGTAAGTTCCCCTTCTATTCCCTCATCTAAGTCGTTAATGAAGATATTGAAGAGTCCTGGGCCTAAGACAGAACCTTGTGGCACCCCATTGCTTAAATCCCTCCATGTAGACTTAGACCCATTAAGGACTACTCGTTGAGTACGGCTTGTCAGCTGATTGCGAATCCATCTAGTGGTGGTGCTATCTATTCCACTTTTTTCTAGCTTACTAAGAAGTAGGCTGTGGTCTACTTTGTCAAATGCCTTGCTGAAATCTAAATATATTATGTCTACAGTATTTTGCTGGTCTACTAATTTAGATACTATGTTGAAAAATGAAATAAGATTGGTTTGCCATGATCTGTTCTTAACAAACCTGTTCTGTTCCTATTCTATTCAATTCCATTCCTATTCTACTCCTATTCCTATTCTATTCCTATTCTATTCTAAATTATCTTTGTTATCTGGTCTACCAGGTGGGGATGACATGCACCATTGCTGAATTAAGACACACTACTGACCGTCACTCATGTCTTAGTCACTTCCCAATTGGACTACTACAATGTAGTCAACATGGGGTGGCCCTTGAAGACCGTTTGAAAGATTCAGCCCATTCACAATTCATAGGCACCTACAGTATGGTCAGACCACAGTAAGCCCACGATACCTCTATGTGAATTGCACTGGTTTCCAGTAGCTTCTGAGGGATAGTCATGATACTGGTTGTCACCTAGGGATCTACATGACTGGGAACTAAGTTACACCACTTTGAAAAAGCAACTTTGGGACAACCATGACCTGGATTGAGAATCTCCATAGACATATTCCCTATAATCTTTTTCTCCCTCTACTTTGCCTGTAACATTAGCCTTCTACCATCAAATATTCTTAAATTGCTATAATTTAGTTTTTCTTTCATCCAGATAGAATTAAGCTATTCTTATAGTCCCACTCCACTGTTCACCAGCAAAAAGTTCTTATGTTTATCTTTTAGGTTTCTGTTTTGTCTCTTTACTTTGTCTTTAAATTTAGATTCTCTGATTTAGATTTTATTTGCCTTTAAATTTAGATTCTCTGATTTAGATTTTATTTGCTTTTAAATTTAGATTATCAGCCACAGTGGTTAGAATGCAGTACTGCAGGCTACTTGTGCTGACTGCCAGCTGACTGCAATTTGGCAGTTCGTATCTCACCAGGTTCAAGGTTGACTCAGCCTTCCATCCTTCCAAGGTGGGTAAAATGAGGACCCAGATCGTTGGGGACAACAGGCCGACACTGTAAGCTGCTTAGAGGGCTGTAAAGCACTGTTAAGTGGTATATAAGTCTAAGTGCTATTGCTATTTCCTATCCCTCATGTCAACTCACAAAACATTTTCTATGCTCACTGTACAATTGACTACAGAAGGGGGGGGGGAAGGAGTTTGAAAGAGCAGTGCAGCAGTTTGGAATTGAAAAAAAGATTATGCTAACTGACTGGAGTTTCTGCCACACAAATCTCTAACTGGAGAACATGATTGATGACTCTTGGCTATGGATGTGTTTTGTTAGAAAATATGAATTATGATCCACTCAGATGGGTGGGGGAAAACAAGGGTCAAGGATGACAGTGAATTACGTGTCTCAGAATCATGTCATGCCAATATGTCGCTTCTAATGAATTCTTTGAAGCTTTTTGAAGTTTGGCTCAAGACTCATGATTTAATAAGGGCGATTCCTGGAATCCTGACACCTCAATTATCTAAATATCCTGTGTTGTAACATATTAGTAAATGCAGTGGTCTAGATATCATTTCACATATAAAACCTCCTTGACAACCACTCACTGTGAAAAGTGCAATATCAAGAAAACATTCGAGTTAATGGAAACAAGTCTTTATTAAGTAACTTTTTAATATCAGAAAAATAAAACTCTTATAATTCTCTTTACAGCAAATATATAATATCAGTGCTTTGGCCATCATAAGTTAAAGGCCCTTTATCATAAAATATATGCTTTTTTTAAACTTTACTCAAATTGAATTTATAATCCCTATGACCTTTCTACATATACATAACAAAAAGAGTGTAGTAAAATTAGCAAATACTAAACCATATTGAGAGCTTTGTCCATCTGAAGTCTGTGGTTTATAGAAACAGTACACGCATCTAATGTTGAATCCTTGGCTTATTAGCTGCAGTGTACAATGCAACAATATACAAAATACATGCTTGGTAAATGAGATTGTTCATATCTACAAGACTCTGCTAAAGATTAAGATTTCAATACTGACATTTAACTATCCTACAAGCTATTAGCGTTAAAGTTATGCATCTCATAATGTCATAATAATATTATATGCCATCAAGGCAACTTTTGTACTGAAAAAAAATCATAAAATAAAAACCGTTATCTGTAAACTTTTTTTTATACGAAATGTAACTCTTTCAAGTGGAAAATAAAAAATAAAGATTTCTGTATATTCACTAGTTCAATACGCATAGAATTTGCTATTCTGAGAAAAATTATTTCATCTTGGGAAGATATTGCTCAAAAAAAGAGAGGGGATAAGAAGAAGGACAGACAGAAGTTTTTTTTTTTTTAAAGGAGAAAGAGAGGAAGAGGGAAGAGGAAGAAGAAGAAAAATGAAACCCATCAGAACATCTGAGTGTTCCTTTAAAAATACCAGCAGAGATTTGGGGAAATTCTGAGGATGAAGTGCTGGAAGGAGAAACATCCACAGGGTGAAATGTACATTAAAGAAATCAACAGTCATTTCCCCCCCCTCCCTTGATAGAGGGAAGTATAGTTTTGAAATGAAATAAACCGTTTTGCTGGGTCAGTCACTGCTATTTATCATTGATACAAAATGGTGGATGTTATTCCCTCCCATATGATTAAAACTAAAAAGATAAGTTTCACATAATGTGCAAGTGTGGTTGTAACATAAAAATGATTCACATTTTCTTATACTCTTGATATTCGCTAAAATAGTTAAGAACACCTTGATCACATGAGCCAATGGAATGTCAGAGCCCTCATTCTAGACATGAGGGATGCAAACCCCTCTCGACTTCCCCTTCCTCCCACCACAAGGGGGGGGGTGGATCCACAAGAAGCAGAAATGGGTGGGGAAGGGGATCCCTACGGACACGCCATAGCATGACAATTCACAGCATGAATTGCATCTGGTGTGATGAATACGGAGGGCACAAAGGGAGGCCTTCCTTTCAATTGAAGGTAGTAGCAATTCACATGTGGAGAGCATCATCCAAGATGCTTCCCGCCAATAAATAACCAAACTGCTACAAATGGGGTGCCTCTCCTCCCCCCACTTCCCGTGTCCGGAGCTCCCGTGTCCCTTGGCAATGATTTGAAACAAAGAAGGCTTTCCCAGGCTTCAGCAATGGAAGACCCACACGTTTCCTGATTCGCTTAAAGATGCCTCAAATTGCAAACTACTGGATGAGAAGAGGCTCATCCTCATTCCACGAACCATGATCTGGTTAATAAAAACTTCTCGCTAGGCGACTACTTGCTCAAATGGCAGGAAACCAATTGATGGGCGGCAAAAGTATTTGCAACCTTAAGATAAATGAAGCCTGTTATAGTTGTGTAAAGAGGAAGGGGGGGAAAAAAACTAACGCATCCCCCCAAACCTGCTCTGAAAAAACTGGCAGTGTAAAGAAGGCAGCACTGGAAGTTATTTTTGAAACATTCATGATCCTTTGCACCGTTTCTCCCCCTCCCTCCCACCAATAAGAATTTCTACACTCAGGGACTATGCGAGACTTCGCTTTCACTGCCGTTACTAGAAATACTTTGTCCAAGATCTGGACAGACTGCAAATGCTCACTGTACAACCCCT
Organism: Laticauda laticaudata; assembly: GCA_004320025.1. Classification (NCBI taxonomy): domain Eukaryota; kingdom Metazoa; phylum Chordata; class Lepidosauria; order Squamata; family Elapidae; genus Laticauda; species Laticauda laticaudata. Next base: position 22,444 of record BHFT01007650.1, on the reverse strand, counting down.
GCTCTTTAAAACAGACCTAAGGCCCTAAAGACCTTCCAACAACACCACGGCTCCTTTCCAGGACTTTGCTAGAGGTACCACAACTGCAACCAAAATGGAGAAAGATTGGCTTAGGCCTATAAGGTTAACTGAACAAAGCCTTTTTTTTTTTTTTTTTTGCAAAAGAGTACATGCTTTTCAAACAACTGTTAGCCTAATCTCAAGAAAGCCCCAATCACAGTCTGAGTTCATTATAAGTTTACTTAGGGGGTACCATTACATCCAAGCCATTAAGAGTTTAAAAAGTCCATATATAATATCTCTATATATTTAAGAGTGAATTTGAATCGCCTGAGTAACAGCTGTCTGGCAAACTGGACAAGATGGTGCTTCTTTTTCGCAGATCTTGTTGGCACATTCCATGCAGAAAAGGTTGTGGCCACATGGAACCAGGGCAGCGATTACTTCGTTCTCAAAACAGATCACGCAGTCATGCTTCCGTCTTAACTCCGGAGGGGAACTAGATGTGGAGCCACCGTTGGAAGAGGAGTAGCTGTTGGTACCGTTGGAAAAGGCAGGGATATAGATGGGAAGGCCAACCTGGTTGACGGTGCTGGGCGGGTCACTTCTCACTCGGCGGGCGAGGGGATGTTCCAAGGTCTCGGGAAAGGTTGGCGACAAGCGAGGGGTGGAAGGCTGGCTCCCTTTCCGTGGAGATTTCACATTACTAGCAGGTTCGCTACCAAAACTGGAGAGTGGGTTGACGGGTTCGAAAGGTGTCCAGATGGTCTGAGAGGGAGTTGGCAAGGAATCGTAGGCGGAGGAGTCGACGGCCAGATCCTCTGCCCCCACGGAAGGCAAAGTCTCCCCAAACCAAAAATTGCCAGTGCCAAATGGACTGGTTGGGCTGAAGTCAGCCAACCTATTGCTTCCAAAGTAGGAGTCGGTGGAACCGCTACCTAGGGAACTGGAGCTGTCATTTCTGTAATTGGAAATCATCCGGGTGCGACTGGGAGGTGGGACTGGGTTGGAAGTAAGCCAGGCAGATCCAAGGGTTCCTCCTTCAAAACTGACATCTGTACCATTGTAATGGAAATCGTTTTCTTCGTTGAGCTCAATGTAGTTTCCAGTGCGCATGGCGATGTGCATTTCTATCTCTTCCCGGGCCCGGTCTACATTTTCAGGCATGCCGGTTACCTCAAAAACTGGCTCTTTGTCTCTACTGGGAGTAACTATGTAGGTATGGGTTTGCTGCTGAATTCTTTTGATCGTAGCGCCTTTGGGGCCAACCACCAGCCCGACGACACGGTAAGGCACCCTGACCTGGACTGTAGTCTGGCCTGGCAGGTTGGGGTTACAAGGCAGCCCTCCCAGAGCAGGGCCATTCTTGTTGCGCGAAGCTCTTATCATGGAGAAGTGCTCAGCAGCAGAAAGGATTTCTCTTTTGGCCATGGCGACGTCTTCTTTGCGTCCAGTGACCACGAAAACGGGCTCTTCTCCACGCACAGGAGTCTTGATGTACGTGTTAGTTTTGGCTCTCAGGGCCTTTATTTTGCAACCTGCAGCAAGGAGACAGAAACAAACAAAACAAACATTTCAATAGATTTAATTTGTTTTTTAGCATTAAAAAAAACCCAACTCATCCTCTAAATTACAGTCCTCTAAATTACAGTCCTCTAAATTACATCAATTTATGACTGGTAGTTTTTCAATGTTACAACAGACCCACCCTCCCCAAAAAGAGTAGTTATGACCCATTTCTGAAGTTCCAACAGACACTGCTCCCTGTGGTCACATGACTGCATTTCGGGTGGTTGGCAAACAGCCCACATTTAGGGCTGTTTTCAGCATCTTGTAGTCACATGACCACAATTTAGGATGTTTTTGCTTGCTGAAAACCGGTATTAACTTATTAAGTTTTTGGCAAAAACTCCCCATGGTGAGCAATGAGATTACTTAATGACTGTGCAATTTGCTTAATGACCACTGAAAAAAAAAGATTGCCTGTATTTTTACAATCCCTATGATCCACAATATGTTCAAGCTAAATCCAACAGAAGTCTTTTCCTTGTCAAGTCAAGTAACTTCATAGAGACTGGCATCGCATTCTCTGCAAAAATTGAAGCTTCTGGGAAATAAATACCATATCAGGTGTGATGATTAATTAGCTGAAAGTAGCTTTAGAAGCTTCCTGGCCCGCTTAAACAAGTTACTCACTTGTGGTTTGTACAAATAAAACAGATTTTTTGAAAAACCTGACAGGTGGGCTGCTAAAAAAATAATTATTTACAAGCAAATGATTACATAGAAGCCATTTTACTGTTATTTCCTGAATTTCTTCTATCTTTACAATGTCCTTCTCTCCATGAAGCATTACTTTTAATCACTGCATATTAATAATAATTTGACGTTAAAATTAATGGCTGAATTAATTAAACAACTAATGACTACATTAATTAAAGCCAGGAACTTTTTCTGAAGGAAGTCAATCAAGGAAAGTTGCCAAAAACAAAAAGATTAAGGCTGAATATAGAATGTAAGGCTGAACAAAACATGAGCATCAATGGGTTAATTGGAAGAGTTGGCAAATGCATGGTCAAAGCTTGAAGAATACAGAATACGAGAGTCAAACTCGCCGTGTCACATTGCTGTCATGTGACATCTTAAGTGCTATGTGAAACCAGGAACTTTCTAGTACTAGAACTTTCTGGATAGATATTTTGGTGGAAAGCATGATTCACCTTGGTCCTAATTGTATCTCCACTTTTGTGTTCAATTCTGTATAATCAATGCGGCATTTCCAGGGTTTGGCATGAATGCATATGTGACCCAAGGACCAAACTTATGGGGTTGGCTTTCTGCTATAGGGCAAGAAAGAATGACACATTCAGGGTGAGTATTGTATAGAGAAGACATGCGTTTGAATGGATCTCAAAACAGAGATAGCATAGCAGCAGCAATAGCACTTGAGACTTATATCTTCACAGTGCTTTACAGCACTTTCTAGGAGGTTTACATTGTCAGCCTTTAGCCTCCAACAATCTGGATCCTCATTTTACCAAGCTCGGAAGAATGGAAGGCAAAGTCAACCTTGAACCGGTCAGGATTGAACCCCTTGGTTATGGGCAGAGTCAGCCTGCAATACTGCGTTCTAACCACTGCACTACCAGGACTCCTATGAGAGGAGAGATTACAAACCAGAAAGGTCTTAACAGATGTTAATTAGAATAAAGCACTTTATGATAGGACCAAAAAGCTCAATCGAATGTGAACACAAACCAAAAACTGCCTTAGAATGGAATGGGTAGAAAAAACAGCAAGACCTTGATACATGGGAGAAAACAAAAAAATTAAATGCAACCTTTGATGGATAGGACCTGGGACAAAAAAAAAATCAAACAAGCTAATGTTTAATTCTATTTACAGGAATAAGAACCCTGGGTACAAGGCAATGTGCAGCCTATATAATTGCCAAGAGTTCCTTTGAAAATGCTCCACGGGGAAAGACCCATAGGGAAGAAGCAGGTGCAAGAGAGGCAGGACTGTATTCTATCTCCTGTCCCACGAGGAGAAACCCTTCCCAGTGAGAAGCGTGAGCTAAGAAAGGGGAAGAGTGAGGGAAGATAAAAAGGTGTTCACCTTGGCCTTCAAGGGATTCATGGAAACAATGTGCAAATGTGCACCTGGTGACATTTCCACTGAAGAGCAGAAATGGAAAATTTAAAAAACCTAGAGGCTGTGCTGTCCATGCAAGGAGAAATATGTCTCCCAGCGTATCTTCATCTCAATCCAACTGCTATGGAAGCTAGCAGTGATGTCTGGATTACAAGAATATTGACATTATGATTTGAAATAAAGCATCAGACCCAACTACTACCTCCAAAGCTTTAAGGTCAGAGAAAAGAAATGGACTTGGTTCCAACTTGTTTATCAACAAGGCAAAATTGTACATAATCTCAAGAATCAGTGCCCCAGGGAGGGTTTAAAAGTCTGCAATGCTTTGGTTACAACATTAAAGGCCCGGCCCCACTGGCCAACGGACGCAAAATGTATGTGTAAAGGACACAGCGGATGAGCAAAATTTTGGAGGTGGCTCCATCCGTTGTCATCCGCTCCAAAAAGTGGCGAAAATTTGAGATAAACGGAATGGAAAAGAATGGAAAGAACGGACATGGGTAGAAGGTAGCGGGGATGTTAAACGAGATGTCTCATACAGGAGAGAACTCAGCGAATGAAAGCGGATAGCACGTCCGAAGGGTTCTGGGGGAGAATCTGCAAGTGCGATGGCCATCGCGGATGAGAAGTGGACTGAATCAACATACGCCTAAAGGAAGAGAAAGGGGATGCGCGCGTGGATGACATATCGGATGCAAACGCTACACGCGCATCCTTTCTATTTCCGTGCTACTAACACTGGCATGTAGTAGCATTCCATGTACCTTCTTTCACTCCCTCTTCCATTTTCAGCTGCAGCGGATGTGAGTTTGCTATCGGATGCCCAGAGGAATGCAGAGGATACAGCGGACGTTTAACGGATGATAAAAGACATAGAACGTTTGTTGTCGCGTATGTCGTGGAACATTAGGCGATTTATCCGTTCCAAGTTTTTTGCGCTCAAAACTTCTTGCGCAGATGAAATCGCAGTGCGACGGGATGGTCATGGAAGAAGCGTATGAAACACGTAATGCAATGCGAGCAACAACACGTGAATCGTACTAGCATTTCCAACAGAGAATGGCAAGTCTTTTTTTAACCGTTTTAAATCCCTCTTTTGCATCCGTAAGGATGCAGTGGGACAGCGGCGCATTTAGTGCTGGTAGAGGAGCATTTACATGCAGCCAACAGTTGTAATATGCTTAATGAGTTTAAACTGAGCAATCTATCCAATGAGCTCCCAAACTTAGTCTTCAGGCATCTGTCATCACAGTGAGCCAATGGCAGCACTGGACTGAAGGAGCAGTCCTAAACCAGATTTTGGGGTGAATATCCATAACGGAAGTGACTGAAAGATCAGAATGCACAGGCAAAGTCAGACAATGTAACTCTGAGAGAAACAAATGATGGAGCGGAATGGGACAACTGGCCATGGAACAACTCACTGCGGCCAACTTGCTGCGGGACAATTCAAACAGATACAAACATTAAATAAATTTCAACAGGACTGCGACCAGTAATAATAAGTTAAAGTTAATCCAGAAATACAATAAAACAAAAAAAAAGGTGGTCATTAAAAGTAAAAGTAACTAAATGAAACAATTGACACATCGAATTGACCCATGGTGAGTTGGCCATAGTAAGCTGGCCTAAATCCGGCGCCAAAGAGCCACCACTCTGATGGCCAAATGAAAACAGTAATGTCTGGAACAACTTAGTGAAACTGCAGCCTTAACAAAGGATACTGTCCCCGAGAGCTGGTGGTTTGTCATCCAAAAGAAAAGATGTTGAACAAATTGAACACAGATATTAGTTGACAGGATTACAATGAAGACCATCTGACATACTAAACTGAAGATGAGAAAAAGGTGCTTGAAGAAGAACTCTTAACAGAATTTAGCTACAAGGATCAAATAAAAGTGGATATTAATCAGAAAATGCACATATCAAAATGACATCTGTATCATCAACATGAATTCTGAGAAGCCTTGTACAGCAATGGAGAAGGCAAGTGACAGGATTCAATCAAGTAAACAAAATGCTTGTTTAAGCTCTTGATGATAATTCTGTGCAAGCATATCACCCACTTATGTGACACATACAAGCTACAATGATAAATGTTCATTCCTTGACCCACTAAACTACAACTCCCAGCAGAACCAACCAGCATGACTAATAAGATTCATTTTTAGCCTCCTTTAAGGGATGCAACCACTGGAACAGAAGGAGGAAGGGGAGAAAATGAGTTTGAAGGCTGAAACTGGGCACAAACTACCTTGCCAGCCTAGTGATCTCACACCAGCACACTGCTGATTTCTTTCTGGATGAGATGGTTTTTCAAATCTGGTGAATGTAGAGGCTTTGATTCTTTCCATTTAAGCTTCTGTCACTCTGATATAAAAAATTACAACGCGATAGAAACTTTGAAAAACAGATCTTGAGTGCTACTCAGGTCTGGACTTACAAGGAACTTTTAAGGAATACTTTTTTTTCTGGGGAGGACGATTAGAGCCTGTTACCCAACCATCAGCTATGGCCCATTTACAACATCTGTTCTGTCAATCATCCTTGGTCTCCAAATCTTTGCCACAAAAATGTCAAATACTTTGAAAGCTTCCATGTAGAAAGTGGAGTCATCAAAAACAAATACATGCAAAGTTATTTATTTCAAATACTTTACTTTCTAGCTAGCAGATGTTATATTTCTGTGGCCTATTACACTATAGCTATACAGAGCAGGATCAGAGAACCTAGGCAGAAAGGATCAGTTTTCTGAACATGAACTTTGTTAACCTAAACGAAATGAAATATTGCCTATTATACATATGGAATGGAGAAGAGAGGAGTGTGCAATTAATTCCTTTGAAGTCACACTAGGAACAATCTATCAATTGTAAGCAACTTCCTCTATGAAACTATATCACAGAAGTGAGTACACCCCCTCACAATTCTGTAAAATATTTAAGTATATCTTTTCATGTGACAACACTGAAGAAATGACACTTGGCTACAATGCAAAGTAGTGGGTATACATACAGCTTGTATAACAGTATAAATGTGCTGTCCCCTCAAAATAATGCAACACACAGCCATTAAAGCCTAAACCCCTGGCAACAAAAGTGAGTACAGTGGAACCTCGGGTCGCGAACGCTTCTGACCACAACCAAATTGGGTGACAAACAAAAATTTTGGAATTTTTTTTGCATCTGTTCGCGAATACACCTTCAGGTGGTGGCCAAACACAGCCACGGCAATTTCTCCTTCCACACCAATTTTTTGGGGTCTGTGCATGCACAGTCAGTCTTGCTTCCGGTCATGACCAAATTGGGTTGTGACCGAAGTCCTGGAACAGATTACGGTTGTGACCAGAAGTTCCACTGTATACCCTTAAGTGATAATGTCCAAATAGGGCCAAATATTTTTTTTAAAATAACTGTACATTAATCTTATAATAGCCAAAGCTTTTGGGGGGTAGAATACAAGGGGCAACAAAGAGAGAAGAAATAATTGGGTACTCTTGTGATTGGATTTTATGGCGTGCCGTATTAGGATCTGTGGTTACAAACAATAAAATAACTTTGTGAAATATCTTGAAGCAATTGGTCCATAGAGGGTGAAGATAATGGTACCTTTTTTTGGGGGGGGGGCTGTCCTCAGTAATCTCAATATTATACTGGCTATATAGTGCTGTATGGTATCAACCTGTATTACTATATAAAATGATGTAAAGACCAAGAGAATCTCTCGATGCATCTGTTTCTACATTGTGACAGAAACTAGGAAAGCAGTGAAGAGGTTAAAAAACCAAACACCCAGCAGTATGTGGGCAGATGAGTTATTAAAACCTTCTTTAAAAGTACTAATCGAGAACAGATAAACATGCCCTGCGATTCAATCACATTTTTCTGCTTGCGTAACAGCAGGAAAGACCAAATTGTTAGCATGCTAACTACACACAAGCATACTAATAGTTCCCGAAGTCATAAGTCTCCTTGTGAAATAAAAGAGAGAGATTAGAAGATGGTGTGGAAGCCAGAAGCCTATTCTTACTAGTGGGCTCTGCTTGGCCTTTAGGTAGCTCTCTTCTTCTTCTGTTTTTTTTCTTTGGGATAGTGGCAAGCCAAGTGTGATTGGCCCAACACTTTGGAAGTAATCATTGTTGCTGGCTAGGATTACTCATTGTAAGGAAACTCTCTCACTCTTTTCCTGGATTTAACTTCCTGTGGTTGACTTCTACCATCGTAAGTAGTTCTGGAACTGCTCCAGAAATGTTGGTCCACATTAAGTCCTAATGCTATTTGAGCTAATAAAAGAGCATGATACCATAAAACTAAGGGACATGTTCTACTATCTCAGAAGGATATTATGCTTGTTAATCATAACACAAAACATTCCACCTACTTTGGCAATTTGACCGTAGCCTTTTAAAATCCTAGTTCAAGAATTGCTCATCTCTGTAGAAAGATACTCCATTTCTTTTCTTTTTTTTAATGCCAGGAGCCATGCTCTATATCTCTCAAAAAGAAGAAACCCAGGAGAAGAGAGAAAACCTACTCAATAATAGCTCCAAAAATACACAACACTATCAAAGACATTATAAGCATTAGCAACTGCTTCTGAATTGGTCCATTTTTATTTTATTTTCTTGCTGTATGTAAATCACTGTTTCCAAGCAGAAAACTGGAATTCTCAGCCTATTTGTATCAGCTAAAGGCTGCTATATTTTACTTGAGACTTCTGTGGAATTGAGAAGCACCATATGTGAAGGAACACCTCATTTATTTTCTACCAAGCTCCAGAGGTGAACCACTTTTACGTTTTACTCAAGACTTATATAAAGAACCGTATCCATTATGCTTTTGAGGGGTAGGAATTTATATGTCCTGAAATGGCCACAGTTAGACAAAGGTGGTCCAGAATATAATTATGTGAATGTAGCTACTGTGATTATTTCTTACAGTTGCATAAAGGTGCTTAAAACAAATATAGCTGACTTGAACTTGGCAAACCATATATAGTCCTTGACTTACGACCGGTTGCTTAGCAACTGCTCAAAGTTACAACAGATTCCTCCCCCACCCTTAGGAACTTTCCTTGAAGGAAAATTGCACGGCTGGGATGACCTTTCCACCAGACTCCACAGAAAGTTGCTTTGGCCTCAGTGTTTTAACATGAGTGGATGGAGGAGAATATTTGTAGCTCAGGGTTGAAATGAGAGGTCCTTGATGCTATCTGAGCTTAGCTGAGTGTTACCTAGTTTTGGTAATGAAACCTGTCCAAGAAAGCAACCAAGCTCAGAGAGCACCAAGGATCCAAGGGTTATGGGACCTTTATTTCCTCCTCAGTCACTGAGCATACCAGGGGATTTGGGAAGGATGCTGGGGATTAAATGGCACAGCAGCTGAGTCAGACTACAATCATGACATCCCTTCTCTGTGCATGTTCAAAGCCATGGTTAGCTTATTATTTCAAGCATGTAGGAAACAGATTCCAGAGCTATAACCCACAGGAAAAGAGGTGAAGGAAATGTTAAGACAACGGAAACCAAGATCCTAAAGCAAACAAACATCGCTTTCATTCTGAAATGTAATGTATAATTTCTTCTCTTGCCACTTGGCTTCTTCAACAATCCTAAAAGGATTTTTTTTAGAAAAAACCATAGGCCTTTTGTACAACTTCTCAAAGTTTTTTTTTTTATTTTAAACACAGCAGTTGCTCCAAATGAAGACTTGATGATGTTTTCCCATTTGCAGTGTTGCTTTCTACCAGATAACATCAATTTGTTTCCCAGATTCCAGGCTATAGTATATAAAGGAGGTGTTATGAAAGGGAATAACAACATTTAACAAAAACCTGCTTATTACTAACTCACTCCTTGCTAAGACAGCCAACCTTGAGGCTAACTAATAAGGGAAGTCTTGTTTCCGGTTTTAAGAGACGAAGTTATGACTGGCATCTGATGAAAGGCAAATTGGAGCTGAGATGACAAATTCATTTTTGCCATCACCATCCGTAGTACATAAGATATATAACATAAAGAAGCAGTAGCGCCACATTACCATTATCCCTCTTGAGCTGGAGAATAGTTACACTTCCTAAATTCTTATTATAATCTCTCAGGACATCTTTTTAAGCTTAGGTAGGTTACCTAAAGGTGGCATTCGAAGTGCTTGACCACTAGATAGTTTTAAGGATTACATTCTTGCAAGAACAATAATTTGAGGGACAGTGGTACTACTGATGGGCATCACACACTAATTTATTTATGTTACATATTTCCAAACCGCCCCCCCCATCAAAGGGGAAATCATCAATTGCTGCAGGTTAATACAGGAAGGTGGTCTCAGAGGATAAGCAATATAATTGTCATCTATGGTGCCTCAGAAAGTCAACTTAAGAAAAAAAAAATTGACCCACCAATTGAACAGACGCTTTCAGAAATCCAGTTTGATGAGGCCATTTTTCTGTTGTAATTTAACTTTCTGCATCTGTTTTAAATGAACAGAAATTTACTATAGCCCCTGTCACACAGCACCAACGGATGGAAAGAGGATGTAAAACGGAGAGAAACACTTGCCATCCGTTGGTTAATGCGATGCATCTCGTTCTGTACTCACTGCGTCCGTTTTTTCATACAAATCTCTATCGTCCAGCATCCACAACTGACATTTCATACCGCTTCAAAAAAGTTTTGATGGAAAAAGGTATCGAAACCGCCTGTTATACATTCCGGCTATGCATAACGGGCGAACATCCGTTATACGCCGTGTCATCCGTTACGCATCCGCCTATATCCGCGTAGGCATCCGTTCCAGCGGGAAAACGGACACAGGAAGAAGCGAAACGGGACACCAAAACGGACACGCAGCGTTAATAGCACGGCACGCTTAGAATGATGAAAGACGGATGCAAGCTCACATACAAAAGCCATTAAAACGGAAAAAAAACGTTCGTATAGGGATGTATCTCGGATATTTAGGATGTCTGCAGGATGCCTAGAGGATGCAAAGGACACTAGCGGCAAAACCTGATTTCCTATTAAAAAAGGGGTAGGAACTCACCTGGATCTCGTCTTTCATCCAGCAGGTCTGCCGGTGACAGACCTCTTCAGCCTTTACATCCTGCGCTCTTGCTCTTCCACAGCATCCAGTCATCTCCACCATGGATCGTCACACACTCATTTTGGTAGCCGCCATCATTCTACAACAGTTGCGAAAGCCCCTCTACAGGCTCTTTCACCTGTTCTACACGAAGAAAAGGAGGCGTTCCAAGAGTGTCTGGTCCAAAGATGATCACTAGAAGAGACTTGAGTACGGGACTGTATAACAAGCTGTATGCGAGCTGTGAGGACGAAGGACTCTCGTGCATTCCAGAACTTCATGAGGAGGCCGCAGCCTATGTTTGACGAAGTTGTGGAGCAGCGAGACCCAGGTTTGACCAAGGCAAACACACTTCAGGCCCATCCTGGACCCTGCGCTGAAGGTGGCACTGAACTCTGTGCACCTGGCCTTCCGGACCACCTACAGCGAGCATGCATACGGATTGGAGGTGCCACACAACAAACCATCAGCATTGTGAGTCAGAGAAGTGGTGCAGGCCAATCATCGAAGAATACCTCAGGAGCTTCCTCCAGTGCCCCTCCACTGAAGAAGCTGGAAGAAAGTTGCAGAGCAGTGGTATCAGAAGTGGAACTTCCTCCACACCGTTGGAGCCATAGGATGGCAAGCACGTGGCCTGCCCAAAGCTCCAGCCAAATCAGGTCCACTTATCACAACTACCCAAGGCGCTTCTTCGCATCATCCTCTTCGCCATGGTCGATGCTGACTACAAGTATCGTTGACATCGATGCTTCAGGCAATGGCCCATCTTCAGATGCCCAGTGTATACAATGCCAGTCACCTCAAGGAGGGGCTGGAACCAACCTCATCATGGGCTTACCCAGATCCAGACCCCCTGCACCAACAACACACAAAGATGTGCCTACTTCAGCCATGGCGAGGATGACCCTTCTCCTTCATAACACTTACCTCATGAAGCCCTACACTTCCAGATGCCCTCACCTGTGAAGAGAGGATTTCAACTACAGGCTGTCGCAGGGCAAGGCGCGGGTGGTGGAGAACGCCTTTGGGTGTCCTTGGCAAACAGGTTCCAGTACTTCTCACCACATGCCAGGCATCGCCCACAGGGACCTGAGGAGGATGCATGGAAAAACTTTGCTGCATCCTGCGAACCAATTCTCTATGCGCACACCGCTACCCAAGTGTTGCAGAACAGGCTCTGGACCTCCAGCAAGGCAATGGGACATGGAAGCCTGCGGAATGAGCAAGGGCGAAACCCGATAGACACGAGATGTGCCAGGCCCCAACCAGAGCTTCATGTGAAGGGAAGAAGCAGCGCAACCCCTTGAAACACGGCGTGCAACTCCCCAGCTGGAGCAGGAAGTGGCAAGACAGGATGGGTTGATGCTTAATGGATGCCTTCCTTCAGCGCCTGTCGTCATGCACGAGCTGAGTGGACGATTGTGCCAATGTTATGTTGAGTGGCCCTACAATGAAACAGGCATTTAATAAAGAGTTGTGTTTATGTTGAAATGTGTGATGATATGATTAAATTGTCATTGATAATAAAGGCCATAGCCGTGTGGCACCTGGGAGGGTGGATCATTCAGTCCCACGATGCTTGCCCTGGAGGTTTATCTATCGCCACTGCTACCCTTAGCCCATCCCACACGCTATTACCCAACCCACAGTATCCCTGCCCATCCCACTGGCTATCCGTTACCCACCCCAAACAATGAGGCAAAGGCTTAAACCCAGTTTATAAAAAGTTCCACCAAACTTATTATTACTAAAATTAAATGAACCAAGTGTCGTGAAGCAAAAATACAAACTTTTAATAACAAACTGTAAAAGCCAAAATGACCCAAGAAAAGTGTCCCAAGCAAAATAAAGTTCAACAGGTAGCAAACACGTTCTGCTGGCACTCTTCTCAATCCACTCAGAGACGTGCCCATGGTATCAGGGGTGAAGGGTCCAGGTGCGTGAGGTGGCTGCTGCTGGAGTGCTGCGTCTGAGCGCCATTTGGGTCCTGCCTCGAGAGGACAAACAGGGGATGCGTGTGTGGAGGAACTCTCAAGAAGCTGGCTCAGGTCTGGTGATGTTGAGAAAGCCCCTTCCTCCATGACATGGCGGTTGCAGTCCAAGACTGATGGACAGATGTTCTAACGGACCGGGCTTGGCTTGTGGGTGGAGAAGGCAGGAGTTGTAGTGGGGCTGTCTAGCGTTGCAGCTGAGCGAGTCGGTATGGGCCGTTCAGCGGGCATCTGTGGCGTGTGGTGGCCATCAGTGGCATCGGTTGGGTGTTCGCATGAACCTGTGCCTGGACTGGAAATAGGGCTGCCTGTGCTGCTGCGAAACGGTCCTGGTAGCCGTAGCTGGTAGGTAGGGTCTGTGGAAGAAGCCTTGGGAAGGCTGTGACATCACCTGGGGTGAGGAGCTGACCTGGGACTGGGTCGGAGCAGGTTCAGCTGTGCTGGGAGGGTTGTAGCAGAAGACCGGTGATCCTCTCATTTATCACCTGTTACTGTGATTCGGACAATGAGGGTTCTGGGTGACGTAGTGTGAGCGAAGGGCTTGCGGATTTTGAGGATGGTATGTCGTTGATGTACCAGCCTGAGAGAGGAAGATCTACGCTGCTTCTGATGGTCGTCCCTGATCTCCAGCAGGACAGTGTGGCTCTGCCCCTCCGTTGCTCGCTGCCTGCTTTCTGTGGAGTCAGGAGCTGGGGGTGGAGTGGTTTGGTCTCTGGTGGAATGCCCTCTCCTTGCTCCCACTGCGTCAGTCGGCGTCCTCCACGCGCTTCCGCCATGGGGAGTGCAGCTGTCGGGGGTCTCCGTCGTGCACGCTCCACATATACCTGCCTGGACATAGGAGCTGACTCGTGGCCAGAAGAGGACTGGCTGTCTGTGGCTGCCTGAGAGGAGAGGGTAGACAGAGGGTGCCTCCTCGGTGGCGGATCTCACCCTCAAGAAGCTGCACTTGTCCCCATCACTAGGTCTCCCGCTGTCAGTGAGCTTGACCGCGGCCTGGCCAGACTTCTTTGAGGTGCAAGCTTCCCGTACCAGGTGTGGATATGCTTCCCACCACCGAGGAGCGACCTCTGAAGTGTAGCCCAGCGCTCTCCACCTTCTCTCCTCCTAGACGCCTGCTTCCTCTTGTGTCTCGATAGAGCCTGTGTCCCTTCCACCATAGGTACTCATTTCTCCCTCAGCCATTTGAGCACCTCATCCTCAGTATTCCTCTTGATTGAGTATATGCCTCCCTCTCCCTATCTCGCGTATGCCTCTTCCTCCTCTAGGCAGGGCCTTCTGGGCCCTCATCAGAGGGGCTTCGAGGTTCTTAGGGGCTGCTCCACCACACCAGCACAGCAACAACAAGTAGCCAGCAAAAGCAGGATCAGCAGGATCAGGTAGCAAACCAGCAGACCAGGAGCAAGCACCAGCAGAGTCACAGCCCAGCAGGAGCAGCAGCACAGGAGCAGCGCCCAGCAGAGTAAGCCCCAGCAGAAGCAGCCAGCACCGGAGCAGGAGCAGCGCCAGCAGAGTAAGCCCCAGAGAAGCCCCAGCACCAGGCAGAGCACCAGCAGAACCCCAGCACCAGCAGAGTCCAGCCCGAGCAGCAGAAAGCCCCAGCAGAACAGAGTCAGGCCAGGGGGATGGATGGTGGCCCTGGTCCTTCTTGCCAGGGGCTGCAGAAGATGGCACAGGCTTCCTTCTGTCTTTCCCATGGTTGTTGCTGGAGATGTGTCTGGCAGCAGGTTTTTCCTCTGAATGGTGACCTGCTTGCGAGCTGCATCCTTTTATATCGCGGGGGCTGACGCAATGCATCCTCCCCGCATGCACAGTGAACGCTTTGCATCTGCTAGGCATCCGTACATGCCATCCGGCGTCATCCACTAGGCATCCGCTCGCAATCCACTTCCTTCCGCTGCGCAATCCGCTATTGTGTGCCTTCCCCCCGGAAGCCCTGCGGATTGTGCATCGCCTTCCATCCGCTAGGCCTTCCATGGAGCATCCCGCTCTTAACATCCTGGCTATGTCTTCCCCTGTCCGTTTCCTCTTCCAGTTGTTGTCCGGCTCGTTTATCGCAAATTGGCACTTTTGAGGAGCGGATAAACAACGGATGGAAAATTTTCTCGTACCGCCTCGTATGTCCTTTTTACATTGTACTTTTTGCATCCGTTGGCCCATGTGGACAGGCCCTTTATGATGATGGAAAATCCATTAAATGGAACCACTGTTGATAACATCACTCAGTCTATGATATATAAAAGCGAAACTACCACTCAACATCATCAACAAAATCTCCAGAACCGTTAAAGCCTTACAAAACTTGAAATTTGCCACGTATATTCCTCTTGGCTTCTAATGCTTTACAAGACAGATTTTTTGAAATGACTATCAGAGCATAAGTATTTTCCTGTATTATTATTAACATGGCTCTGATCTACAGGAGTTCTACCTCCCCCTCCCCATCTGAAAAAAAAATCTCCAAATGCAAAAACACCAAGCAGATGGAGATGAGTTTCAGTTTTCAGTTTAGCAACCAAGCTTTAGTACAATAGTTTGAGCTAAGCCATGGCCCAGGCTCCTTGCTGTCTCCTTTCTTGCTCACCACAGCAAATTACTGCTTCAATGTCCAAACAGCCCTCAACCTCTCACACGTAGCCACATGAAAAATACCGATGGGATGCTGGTAGGCGAGAGACACAAATTCCCCCCCCCACTTATTTTCCTCCCCAAAACTAAGCCGGATCACAAGTTTTGTAGCACTGCATGAGTTTAGAGCTAGTACTCTGCCTAACATTGCAATTTCCTACCTGTCAGATGAATACTTCAGCTCAACCACAACAATACAAGAGCACACAATAGCATACCAACTCAAAGGTTACCCGGCCACCAAACTTGACGGCAGGAAAAATACTGACTTCAGCAACGAGTGTCAATGTCTGGAATACTCCACCTTGACTCTTGGCGGTTTCTTCCCCAAACCCCAAAAACTTTAACCTTAGACTTGTCACTCTACTATGACCTACCCCTTTCCTAAGAGGTCTGTAGGCGCCATGCATAAGGCACCACGTGCCTACCGCCCTGTCCTATTGTTTCTTTTATTTTTCTTCTATGTACCCATTTCATGTATTCATAACTATGTATATACTTATACTTATTATCTTGTAAGCAACTGACAAATAAAATAAATAAATAAACATGGAGTAACTTTGAAAATGCAGAACACTCAAGAATATCAACAAAAGTTGTCTAATGTGCTCCAAAAATCAGGTCCACTGGGAGAATTTCCACAAGTTATTCATGTATCAAAATCATTGCACCGAATCAGATAAATTCAAGGTTTTTCAACTCCCTGCCCATTTGCAGAACTGCCTGCCTTACCAACCATCACAGATAATCCTATTCTTCTACATGCAAGTGCAAAAGTAACACTGTAAATAGCTAAACGAAGATAACAGTTTGCTATGTGATATCCATAATTCAGAAATCATTTTGTTTTTCCATTCCCAGACAACTTTTATTCATAGGAACCCATGGAGTCTCTACAATCACTTCCCATAGGGGCTTTTTAAGTGTAAACTCCTGTATGTAAGCCAGTGAAAGAAATCAGATTGCTGGCCACTGAAAATTACACTGGCTCACAGATGTAATGTATTTTCCACAACTACAACAACTAGAAAACTTTTCCTAACCTGCTGAAAGCTGAGATTCACAGAATGTTATGTTTTTCAATATTTCAAGTGGATCTGATTGAACCCTGAAATAATATATATTGGAGATTCATGGGATCATCAGATTTATCAAATAGGACCTGAGTATGGTCAAGTCCTTCCTCGTTAAAATACGAACATTTAACACAACCATCTTTGGAATTAAACCATAGCTCACCACTGAACTATGAAGACTAGCTGCTGTGTGAAATACTTGACAATAATCTTCCAAAATTTATGGGTCATATGAGATTCAAGCATACAGAAATGATAATTGATGGAATTAAAAGCCAAGTGCAATGGAATTCATATAAACTTGGCTATGACCTCAGGGGAAAAGTAACTTCATATGAGGAAGCATTATATGAAGTGGCTGCAAATATGTGTCCATTTAATTAAGAACCCCATTATTTCCATAGTTGTTCATTTCAGAGCTGCTAGAATTGTAACTACTCATGAATTGGATAAACATATATTTTAGATCTATACACGTTTTAAGTGTTTCACATGATTCAAAATGACACTTGCATCAACTATATCTTTTTTACTGGTTAGATACAAATATACTGCAGTCACATGAAGTGTTTAAAAATTCAGGAAACAAGGAATTCTACCCCAAATAAAGCTGTAAAGGAGAATGAAATATGAAATGGCATCTCAGAAAAATATTCATGTCTTATTTGGTTTTTTTAAAGAATATTTTTAAAAGTTTCAACTTATTTAAAGGAACAATTCAGAACCAATACTCCAAATAAGGTATTTGTTTCAAGCTAGCAACGCTAAAATAACTTGAACTCTAAAGCAACAGAGGAGGGGATCATATTTATAGGTTGTTACCAATAACTTTCTCAGGAAGGATTTTGTAGGCCAAATTTGAGTAAGTCAAATACAGTATATGCAGTCTCTGTTGGTTTAAAGGCTGCAGTGAACTTTGTGTGACTTGCTTTTCTATAAGCAGCAGGAACAATACACATTGCAGATTTAAAGTTTCCAATTTGCTCCTTAAAACCTACCAATCGGAACAACAACAAAAAGCATGAAGCAAAATAAAACTAAACTCCTAACCTAAATTTTTGGGCCTGCTGATTGTAGAAGCTCACTGAAGGCTAAACTAGTGCTACATCTTGAGGAGAGAGTAGACTAACACATAACTGAGAGCTAACCAATCTGGAGTCACCCCTGCTGCAAATATGCCCTGCCAAGAGACTAATAATATGCTAGCCAGGAGGGAGGACATATTAATACAGGCAGTTCTTGACTTATTGAGCCATAAAGGATCAGCATGTGATTGACCTAATTTTGGGACCCCCCCTTTTTTTTGCAGCTATTGTTAATCTCATTGTTCGCTATGGGTGATTTTAGCTGGAAACTGAAAGTAAACTCCAGTTTACAGCAAAAACGGAAGTTGCAGTCATGTGACTGTGGGAAGCTGCAAACAGCGGTAAATGCAGGCAGGTGCCAAGGGCCTGAAATGAAATCATGGGATCGTGAGAAGGGAAATTTTGGAATTGGGTTGTAAGTAACTTGGGGGGGGGGTTGTTCTCATAACTTAAACAGTTGCTAAGAAACCAGTATTAACTTGAGGAGTATCTATACTGGGAGAAACGGGAAGACACTATATCAGCTAGCTTCAAAATCACAGGAAAATGGTAGATGTGGACTTTTTACTGGGCTGAGCCTTGGAGATGTGGAAGTTATAACAGGTAGTCCTTGACTTACAACAGTTCATTTAGTGATCATTATAATGGCACCGAAAAAAGTGACTAGTGACCGTTTTTCACACTTATGACCATTGGAGCCACCGCAAGATCACATGATCAGAATTCAGATGCTTGGCAACTGGTTCATATTTATGACGGTTGCAGTGTCCCAGTGTCCCATATGATCAGCTTTTGTGACCTTGTGACAAGCAAAGTCAATGGGGAAGCCAGGTTCACTTGACAACCAGGCTACTAACTTGTCTCCTGCAATGATTCAATGAACAGGGGCAGAAAAATCATAAAATGGAGCAAACTCACTGAACAAATGTTTTACTTAGCAACCTAAGTTTTGGGCTCAATTATGGTCATAACTTGTATTTGTTTTGTTCAGTATTACAAAAAGCAACAGTTTCTTCAGCTACAGAAAAAGGCAAACTCTTGTACATAAGCCAATAGTATCTTTGGTTTCTTTAAAAGTAAGAATGGGAAAATCAATGCCTCAATAAGCTAACAAGCAAGTGTTCCCCAGCATCCTAAGATGATGCCATTTTAAAATACCTTTTAATTTATGAGTGGGATTGTGACAGAGGTGGTGTTCAGCAGGTTATGACCAGTTCTGGAGAACCGGTAGCAAAAATTTTGAGTAGTTCGGAGAACTGGCAAACACCACTTCTGATTGGCCCCATCCCCATCTATTCTCTGCCTCCTGAGTCCCAGCTGATTGGCTGGGTTCTTCTTTGGTTGCCCTGCACAGGAGAATGGAGCTGGAAAGCAGGTTAGTCAGCTGGGGAGGGAATCCGATTTTGCAGTATCCTTCCTCCAGGAGTGGGGAGGGAATGGAGATTTTGCAGTATCTTTCTCCTGCCATGCCCACCAAGCCACACCCACAGAATTAGTAGTAAATTTTTTTGAATCCCACCACTGGATTGTAAAATACAAAATGCTCTTTTTCTCAGCCTTAAAGCTTTGCCAAGCCATCAAAAATGGTATGAAATTGGCATCCTAAATGGTAACTTTGGGTCATAGTTAAAGGACTTTAAGGAAAAGAATAGGAATGGCTTCTGCTGCGCTTTGTCACCCTTAAATCTTACCTCCAATAAAACAGAATAAAAACGTGGAATAATTTCAGTTCTGCCCCCTTCCAGAAATTATATTACTGAATAATCTCTACAGCTCCTAGAAGGTTAGGAAAGCCAAATTCTCTCCTTGGAAACATTGTTTAATCTGTTTTAAAACCTTTTATTTTTCTTAACAGCACAACTGTTATTACCACCAGAAATCTTCATATCTGAGATAGTTAGGGAGTTGGCCGATTTGGTTTCTCCATATCAAATACCTTTTGCCTATCTGGCACTCATGAACACAGTGTACCTCAATCTTCATTAAGGTATGGGAAAATACAGTATAAACACTGACTCAACTCCACATGCTGCCATGTATTTGTTTTTCCATAATAGTCACTTATTTATCTTACAAATAACCACTTTCTAAAAGGGCTTGAGAAGAGTAATTTACTACCACTTAAAATAACCATTCCTTTGTACTGAAGAGAGTCCACACTTTTTTTAAAATAAAAGTCCCCCTCAATTTGGCAGTGTTTCAAAACCCCCACACATGTGAAGACATAAACTATCACTTTTACAGCTACGGCTAATAATATCCTGAGCCAACTAATTGCTGTCTAGACCAGGGGTCTCCAACCTTGGCAACTTTAAGACTTGTGGACTTCAACTCCTAAAATTCTTCAACCGGGAAAGCTGTCTGAGGAATTCTGGGAGTTGAAGTCCACAAGTCTTAAAGTTGCCAAGGTTGGAGACCCCTTGTCTAGGATACTTACAGAGGAGTTAGTGCAAGCAATTTTTCATTCATCATGAGAATAAAAACCTCAGTGTAAACATTTGCAGCAAGCAAGGTCATTTCAATATCCCAGCTAAGAGTTTCTCAGCCACCACTTGAAGCTCCAGAAGCTCTGCATCCCGTATGCAGCTGTGTGCAGGCATCATGCTGCTTGCTAAAATGCACAGCTTTTCCACCCAGCCACATCCACCTGTTCCCTTTGGCCAGATTAGTCCACCTTAAATGGAAAGGAAGCACTCTCCCCCCCCCCCAAAAAAAAGGACTGACTCCATTTCTGCAAATGTTGATTTCCTGAGAGCAAACAAAGTGAAACCAACCAACCAAAAATCTCCTTACTCGCCTTGAAGGAAGAGAAACAATTCAAGTTAAAGCAGAATGGCTGCTACTTTTTGTTTTGTTTTTTAACTTCTGAATAGAGACAGCAAATCTTTTTGGCTTCCTTGAAAAGTAGATAGGTGTTTTTTATTTACCATTTGTTTTTTATTATTTTAATTTACCTTAATTCATGTAGTAATTCATGTCACTGAGGGCTGCATCAGAGTTGTGTTTGATCTTGGGGGCGGGGGGGGGGGTCGGGCTGGGCGTGGCCAGGATGGACATGGCCAGCTCGACGTTACTTGTGTTGGGGGCGCCTCTGGCGGCTGCAGGCCAGATCTAAGCACCCCATGGGCTGGAGCCGGCCCATGGGTCTTGAGTTTGACATCCCTATTCTAGACTGTCCATCTCCTTCAAGGAGAGCTATACTTAAGAGAGTGAAGACAGCTAAAGTACATTGAGCCTCTGGAATGGCGTTTCTCAACCTCGGGCATTTTCAGATGTATAGACCTCAACTTCCAGAATTCCCTGCAATGGCCATGCCGGATGGAGGATTCTGGGTACAATACTGAAGGCATTATGAAGTTGCCAAAGTTGAGAAAAATTACTCTAGAAGCATCTGGATCACCATTCACATTCATTCACTGATGAAGATAAATGAAAATTCAAATGAGGTGACTCCGGTATATAAAACAGGATATGTGAATGATAAATAATCTGTGGAATACAGATCTATTAAGTCTGTCTTGTCTATTTTTGCAAAGCTATGATTACCAGATCTGAGCTGCAATACCCAGGCTTCGACTACTACTATTGTAAGCACTTCCTGACTTACGACTGGTCGCTTACTGACCATTCAAAGTTATGATGGACACCGCCCCCCCCAAAAAAAGTATTTATAACACAATTCCAATGGTTGTCCCTTATGGTCATATGATATTTTGGCAACCAGCCCACATTTATTGCTGTTTTATGGTTCCGTGGCCATGTGACTGATTTGCAGAGTTTTTACAGAAAAGTGGTATTTACTTCCAGGTTTTGGAAAAAAATGCCCCGGATCAAACAATGGATTCACTTAGCAGTCACTGCAAAAATGGGAGCAAAATGGACTTGGTAATATGGATGATCTGCTTTACAACTGTCACAATTTATGATTGTAATACGTAGGTCCTCAGCTGAGGACTATCTGTACATATCTTGCTGATATCTGTTGGTTTTTCTAGATTTTGGCAGTCTAGATTTGGTAGCCTGACACAAAAAACTTAGTATCTTAATTATCTACACACCAAAACTTGACATTCCTGTTTAAGAATCTAAATCATATTAAAATAATGGGAAGAGGAAATGATTGGACAAAATCATGAATGTACATTTATCCAAAGCTATTAGGTCTTGAAGACTCACTAGTAATGATGGACTGGGGTCAGCGTACCGTCAAGTACCAGCTGGAACACAATAACCATGAGGATGGGTCAGAAATCTAGAAACATCTGGTTGGTCACGATGAAAAGCAAAATGCTGGACTAAGATGGATCTCAGAGAGTTTAGAAGTATGCACAAGCCTTGTTATCAGGAATGGTTGGAACCAACATCCGACCCAAGATTTGTTTCTCAGCCAATATATCAGGTCCTGTCTCTGTAAGATAAACAGCACCAAAGCTTGTTTGCCCTTAATATTTAACACTCAGTAGGCTCTGTCTGAGTTCTACCATTATCACCTTGCTTTGACTATGCTAATGGTTTTATAGCATGTTGTCTTAAAGCAGATTAAAACTATGTGTTCCACTTTAGCACGTCTGAGATACCCAACAAAAAAACAAAAGATGTCTAGCATTTGCTCTCTATCTTGTAGCACTAAACAAGTCTACGCTTGTTTCTGCAATCAAGCTACTATGACGGACTCCAAAACGAGATGTGTGCGTTTTTACAGATGTGATTACGGGAGTATAGTATACAAGACAGACAATAGAACATGTAAGTATTTCTTAGATTTAACCCATTTTAGGGACAGGTCATTTTCACCACAGGTGCTGAAGACCCACAGAAACACTCTAAACCAAGCCAGAAAACATGCTGGTTTCCAAGGTAAGGCCCTGTCACACTGCCCAACAGATGCAAAACGTTTGTAAAAAGGACACAGCGGACGAGAAAAATGTTCCATC
>BHFT01007649.1:0-34730 GCA_004320025.1 Laticauda laticaudata | reverse complement strand
TGTCATCCCCTTCCATCCGCTTTCATCCACTAGGCTTCCGATGAACATCCGTTTAACATCCCCGCTGCATACTACCCACGTCCGTTCTTTTCTGTTCTTTTCCGTTCTGTTTATGCAAATTTTCACCACTTTTTAGAGCGGATGACAAGAGATGGAGCCACCCCCGAAATTTTGCTCGTCCGCTGTGTCCTTTATGCATAAGTTTTGCGTCCATCAGCCAGTGGGACCGGGCTTTAAAAGCACTGTAAAGTGGTATATAAGTCTAAGTGCTATTGCTATCCTGTCTGAATATGCTCCTCTTATTAAAGGGTCCTGTTGTATTCCTCTATGGCTTGCAAATGAGAGCCAGCTTGGCACAGTAGCTAAGGCACTGGACTGGAAAACAGGAAATTGTGAATTCAAGCCTCACCTTAGCCATGGAAGCCAGATGGATGACTTTGGATCAGTCACACTTTCTTTCATCACAACCCAGCCCACAGAGTTGTTGTTTTGGGGAAAATAGGAGTGGGAAGTTTGTTGGATATGTTCACCACCTTGGGTTGTTTGTAAAAGTAATAAAAGTCAGGATACAAATAAACAAATTAAACATTTCTCTCCTACTGTTTCTCTCCTTTAACTCTCTCACACACACATGCATATGTGTATGCACACATGCACGTGCGCACACATGCACATGCATGCGCACGCGCACACACACACACAAAAAGAGCCATATGTAGGATAAAAGGATATTTTCTATTCTGAAGTATTTGAGTGCTGTTTGGTGGTTTACTGTTATTGGTTTACTATTGTTGTTATTGTTGTTGTATAACTAGCAACATATCTTTCTTGCCTGATTTGGACTATCACTAATATTACTAAAATAAATTTTCCAGCAAGAAACATTGCATGTAATTCTTTTCTGCTCCCTCCTTTCTTCACAAATTTTAGAGATCAGTCTCAGAATGAACTTATCAAAAGTGTGTCTTAACTCTCAGAATACAGATTGCAGTGATTTCTTTAAATGATAGGGCTGGGAGGAGCTTGAAGTTTTAGTCCAGCCCTCTGCTGAAAGCAGTTTTCCGCATACCTTCCTGAAAAACTGGCTGTCCATTTTTTGTTTGAAAAAGTACAGTGACAGAGATCCTGCAACTCCAAGAGGCAGGCTCATCTACAATTTCAAAGCTCTCATGGTCTAGAAATTCCTCCTTATTTCGAATCTGGATCTTGTTCTGGAAAACTTACACCCACTGGTTCTTGCCTTACTCTCAGGAGCAACAGAGAAACAATCTACACCATTTTTCCTATGACAGTCCTTCAAGTTTTGGAAGACTGCTATCATACCAGCTTTCTTTTGCTCTTCTTCAGGCTAAACATATCCAGTTTTAAGCATTCTTCAGAGAATTTAACCATTAAGGCTTCACTATCTTCTTTGCTCAGTTTTATCTAATACTCTTATTCATGACACATAGATGCAGGGATGAATTGTTATACTCTTTTAGAATGTTTTCTGTGGCCTTGGGAATTGAAATGACTTAACATGTTTATCATCATTAGTATCATGTGTCTATAAATCTATCAGCAACCTTGATTCCCACTGTCCTAGGATTTTGGTACATTGGATTAGCATAATGTTACCAATAAAGGAACTCAGGGTTGAAGTTCTGAGCTAGGTTGTTTTCTTGCAGGTATTTCATTACCCAAACTAGGTAACAACATCAGCACTGAAGATGTTACCTAATTGGGGAATGAAATGTCTGCAAGAAAACAACCAAGCTCAGAAAGCATCAAGGACTCTTCATTATGAGGTTTGCCTTTCCTTCCTACTAACATCAGATGCCTTGTTCTGCTACTTCTTCCTACCTCTGCATGGACATTGCCAGAAGTAATCTGGAAGCATGTTGCTCTCAACAGAATATCTATTACATTTTGGTCCTAGAGTTTTAATATTAGCAATTTCTGCTTTTCTTATTTCTCATTGGAGATTTTTGTGACCAGCTAACACAAAGTGAATTGCTGTGATGTAATAGTTTTTTGATAGGTCCAATGAATTACCTTCTTGACCGTCTATTCTTCTGAATAATTTTACATAGTGAAGATTTTAAAATGCTCCCTTCTTTAACCAATGAGGACTTGAAGAAGTAAATCATGCAGTAAGTAATGGAGATATGGTCATCAATAGAATCAAATATGTCAAAGCTAATAAAGAAAAAGAAAGAGACCAATGCTACTAGAAGTGCCATCTTTAATTTTCCTATACTGTCTCTGATTTATTTATCATTGAAATACAGCTTAAAGCCTTGCCAGAATTTGAAATCAGTCATCATTAGTATCATGGGAGGCAATAGGGGAAATGTTTGAGTCGATGTGCATTGTGGATTATAATTCAAATCATCTGGAGGATACCATATCGCCTAACTCTGGTGCTTAGACTCACAAAGGGTATCTTCACATATTGATATTCATCTTACAGATATGTGAAATTAGAGGACAAAGCAGATAGATCACAGGAAGTGACTTCCATGCAATCTTAAGGGTTGACTCCTTTTTTTTTTTTTTTTTGTATGAAATAGGCCTCTAGAGGGCTATGTGTCAGAGAGCTAAACATCTCTGGATGGTAATGATTCACTTGAGAAGGATCTCTTTAATTTGAGAAGATTTACCATCCACTCTTCCCTTTTTAACACTTCAAGATTTTGTTAAGGATTGGTTTTCTTTGTGAGGAGTCCAGCATCATTATGAAACAACAAATCATATAGGTAACATAAGGTAACATAATATTTGCCTTTTCAAATCTTCAAATAGGACTTGGAAATGTTTGATTTAGACAGAATTCCTCATTTGACTGCTAAGTTTTTAAAATATTATACATCTTCCTCTGTCAAAATGCTGACTGGAAGTTCCTGGGTACAAGCTTAGTCTCTTTGATGGATGGTGCTCTGGAAACTGCCATATGTACTGATTGTACTATATCAGTAATAATGCTCACATGTACCTCCCAGAATTACAGAGTTGGAAGGAGCCATAAAACTATCACATCCAACCATTTGCTTCATAACAGACCACCCTTCAGCTGTCAAGAAGGAAAGCCCATCACCTCTCTGAGAAATTTGCTCCACTATTGAACAGATCTTAATTTTAGGAAGTATTTCCTAACCCTCACATACAATCTGCCTTCCTATAACTGATGCTCATTTTAATTGCCATGCCATCTGGGAGGAACAGAGAACAGGACTTTGGGGCTTGCAGTCCTTCTCTTCCTTGCAAATTGCAGAGTGTCTCTTTGCAATTGCCTTTTCTCTTTCCTGACTCTCCTTTTAAGATAATGTATCTCTTCTAATTTATTCAACATTCTAGGCCTTCCTCCACCCTGTCTCAATTTTTCTGAATTTTCATTAAAATATATTGTCCAGAATTGGATTACAGAAGTGTTACTTAATACTCTTTATAATGAAAATGTTTGTAATCTTGTCCTTCTTCCTGAAGGGAAGATGTTAATCCCATCCCTAGATGGGTGATTGGTGGATTTCCCTGCTCTAATCCTGCCAGTTTCTGTTGTTCATTGACTTGATTCAGCATGTATCGGCTGCATTCCAGCTGCAACTGTTAGGTGGTTCTTGGTTGTCTGCCCAGAGCTATTAACTGAAGAACAGAGAGACAGAGAGAAAACTTCTTGCACTTTATTTTTAACTGGTTCTCTGAATTGCATAAGCAATTAACTAATAGTTCAGGTGAACTGGTGAGAACCAGCTGAATCCCACCTGTGGGGGTCCCCACCTCCAGT
The DNA here is from genome assembly GCA_004320025.1 of Laticauda laticaudata. Classification (NCBI taxonomy): domain Eukaryota; kingdom Metazoa; phylum Chordata; class Lepidosauria; order Squamata; family Elapidae; genus Laticauda; species Laticauda laticaudata. Next base: position 30,967 of record BHFT01007649.1, on the reverse strand, counting down.
CTGTGGCCTGGTGGTGGCAGGCCACAGCCCATTTGGAACTGGACCGTGGAAGTGGTGAATGTATGTACATTCAGGGGTGGGATTCTACCAGTTCGCACCTATTCGCTAGAACTGGTTGTTAACATTCTAAGCAGTTTGGAGAACCGGTNAGAAGAAATTACTGGCCTAATCCTGTAAGGAAGGCAGGAAGGAAACATTATGGTGTTGCTTACAGAAACTGCCTTTCTGTTAACCCTTATTACCCTCTTGGCAGGACTAGACTTCCTGTCTCAGGAATGTCTCTGGATTTTTTTCCCTTTCTTTGCTGGTACTTTGTGTGGAGTGACCATTCAAAGTTATAATGGCACTGAAAAAAGTGATTTATGACCATTTGTCACACTTACGACTGTTGCAACATCCCCACATTCATGAGAGGCCAGGCAAGGAAATGCATGCCTCGATGTGAGTGGATATTGAGTTGGCGACACCCATCCAATAACATGATTACCAAGCCATGTCCACCCAGTCACATGACCACCAAGCCACATCCACCACCTAAGCCACGCCCACAGAACAGGTTGTTAAAAAATTTGAATCCCACCCCTGTGTCCATTTGTGAAAATGGCACAAGTACATGCAAAAGCATCTCCCGTGATCTCTTCTCCCACTGCCACTGTCACTGCTTCCGCCAGACCACTGAGCCAGAAAAGTTGGAGGCTACTGCTCTACATTGAGCTGCCCTTGAAGAAGATTCAGAAGCTTCAACTGGTTCAGAACATGGCTAGACAGTAAAAGGTATTCAACACATGTGACATCACTTTGTGAGCTGTGCTGGCTGCCAGTGTGCTTCTGGGTGAAATTTAAAATATTGGATCTTTATCATCATGGTTTCAGATTGGGTTACCTAAGGGACCATCTTCTCTCAGTTGTTCTACCTGTCTAATTCAGGCAGGAAGGTCGGCTAGAGGTCCTCTCAGCCAAGAAATGTCAGCTGGTGGGAACCAGGAGACCAGCCTTTTCTGCCATAACCCCTGCCCTCTCAAATGCAGATTCATGCAAGTATCAGGATTACCCTGACCTGGTTGGCTTTTCATAAGCTCACAAAGACTTGATTGTGTAACTAAACCTGGAACCTGGGTGTATTATGGGCCCCATTTCCTGACTGTATTGACATCTACTGTCAATACTATTGCTATACATTCTGTGTTCCATAGTAACAGTTTCACTTAGTGCCATTAATTGGTTTTATAATGTACACTGCACAGAGTTATTTGTTGAGGTGGACTGTTATAGAAATCAAATCATTCAATAAATTAAATCATGAGTTTAGTCATTTTCTTGTTTGTTATCCATAATGTCGCCTTCTTCATAGAGCAGGTTATTTTTTCTTTTCTATTTTAAATGTAAGAAAAACATTTTTCTTCTTCTTGGCATCCTTTGCTAACTTTACTTCAACCATGACCCACTCTCTCCTTCAGTCCAACTCAATTTGCAGGGCTGTTGTGCTGGGGAAAATAAGAGGGGGAAATAACATTAAGCATGCTTGTTGCCTTGAGTTATTTATAAAAAAATAATCAATGCAGAATATAATAAATCAATAAAATATAAATCGATAAGATAAAAAGAAAATATGAATGAATGAATAAATAATGGAATGAATGAAATTGTGTGTTGCAAAAGCTCTTTTCTGCAATTCTTCTTATCCCAGCTCACAAATAAGGCAGTCATCCTTAGCTGTACCCATGTTAAAATACTAGTTTTTCTTCTTCTCAAGGTATGGAATATATGTTAGGCCTTTTCACCTACTGTCTTGGAAAAAAGACAAATGACTTCTGTAATTTGATACAAAGGCAGTAAAGGCCAGGTCGTGATTGGCAAGGGGATAGTAAATTTCATGCTGGGACAATCCGCTGCTCAATTAAGGTGTAGTGGGAAGCACCACTAGTTTTAGTTTTTCCTAGAAGTTTGGGCTTTCTATATATAAATACACTTCAAATACTTCAATACCTCAAACATTTCTAGCTGTAAGCCCACTCAGAGTCATTTTGAACTAGAAGATACTAAGGTAAAGGTTCCCTTTCCACATACATGCTGTTGTTTCTGGCTCTAGGGGACAGTGCTCAGCTCTGTTACAAAGCCAGAGTCAGCACTATCCGAAGATGTCTCCATGGTCACGTGGCCAGTATGACTAAATGCCGAAGGTGCAGGGAATGCTGTTACCTTCCCACCAAAGTAGTCCCTATTTTTCTACTTGCATTGTGCTTTCAAACTGCTAGGTTAGCAGAAGCTGGGATAAGTAACAGGAGCTCATTCTGTTACGCAGCACTAAGGATTCGAACCGCTGAACTGCCAACCTTTCTGATTGACAATTTCAGCACCTTTGCCACTGAGCCACCACGTCCCTGAACTACAAGATAGGTAGCAATAAATTACAGATGTAATGAATAATGTGTGTGTGAGAGAGAGAGAGTAGGGAGAGAGGGACAAAGACAGAGATTTCTTTTCTCTGTCTTATGATGTGGTAAGTTAAGGAAATCTATTTCTATTCATCCTCAAGAATCCAATAAATTATATGAAAGAAAGATACCTCCACAAGATGTTATAATTGTATTACGACAAAATTACAATGTAGTGATCCAACCATACCACCTCCCACATTTGTGACGTGGCAATATAATGAAGATGGTGATGTGATCATTAATAGCTGGAAGTCTAAAGGGCTATTATGAGTAAGTCTGGCATCAGTGTTTCAAAGACTTTGCAATCCAAAGGTATTTCCTGAGTTTATTCTCTGGGTATCCACACCTTGATTATGAAATCCCGATTTCTCCAAAGAAAACAGTTACGTAATTTGGCAGAGAAACTGTCAACAATACACAAGCAAGTAGAAGGGAAAGTACCCCAATGTGGAACAGGTTGTGGGAATGGAAGGGAATGGAAAAGAACAGAACAGGTTCTTTTTTTTTTTAATAAAAGTTTTATTTAAGTTTTCACAAAACATACAAATACAAATAAAATATCCTTTTTTTGGGAACAGTGTGACCCCAGGTTATCACTTTTCCATACAGACATAAACTCAATACATATTTATCTTATACATTCTAATCCATATCTTATAAGATAATATTTTTGCAATTTTTCAAATAGCTTTTCCTCTTCTTTCACTTTACTATAGTAACTATTTAAATTTCTCCAATTCTTCTTAATTCATTACATATCTTTTTCTAATTTTTAAATCTTTCTAATCAATTTTTTATATTTTTCCATCTGTCCTGTTTAACAATCATATTATCTTTTCTGTAAAAAAATTTTCCGCTGTATATTACTGGACTGGAGCGTAACACCTTTGGTACTTTTTTTTTCAAAAATCTTTTTTAAAAACACAAATTTAAGTACACCTACAGTTATACATTTCCATTTCTAACCTCTATTATAGAACGACATACCTATTTCAAACTGAATTCTGCTGGTTACTTCCTTAAAATATACACTAAATTCTTAAAAGAAAAAAGTAAAGTTGTATACATATCGTATGTCTGTATAAACAATGAGTAAATGAAATATAATTCTCTATTTCAGTAACAACTCTGCCATTAATTAAAACAATCTTTTACATTCTATTTTTTTAACAACATTACCTTAGTATATCAATTGTCTTTCACTTTAATTCAATCTATTCTTCATTACTGTCTTGTAAATAAAAAAACCAAACAATAGTTATCTACCTATTAGTCAAAGTTATTTCTTATTTCAAGTTCACTTGTTAACTGATAATAAATCCTTCCATGTTCTTTTTCAAGTTTTTTTTAAACTTCTTTTTAAGATCATTGACTTATGTCTCTTACCAACAAATATTCCACTAACACATCAAAGAGAAATTTTTATATCACTTTAAAATCAATGCTAACCTAGTTTTCTAACCCCTTTCTATTTCTAATATACCCATGCACTCCATGCATACCCTGAGAAATCCCTCCCTACGGTTTAAATTTTAACCATTTCTCTGTGCTTTTTAAATAGGTTTATACCTTTAATTCTTGTACACTTCTTACCTCTGTATCTGTTTCTGTCCTTGTAGCTCTTTCCCTTTCCCTCTTCCCTCTCTCTTCTCACTCCTTCCCCTTTTTATTCCCTTTTCTATCTGATTCTCCCTTCTGTGATCCTCCCTTCTGCTTCTTCCTAATATTATGATTGCTTTTCAAATTACTCTTTTTTGGGGTTGTTGCTTCAATGCTTAAGTTCTGATTGTCATGCACATACATATGTATGTGGTTAAAGTGGTTAAAGTCATGGATTAGAGCCAGGGTGATTTAGGCTCCATTTTACCATCATCAATCACAGAAACTCACTGTGTTATTTTGGGATAATCACTCTCTCTGCCCAACTTACAGGGTTCTTTTGGGGATAACATAAACTGAGATGTCAGTTAGTGTCTGTGCTTCTGGAGAAAAACATACAAATTAAATAAAGTGAAAGGCTCTGTTTCAGCTTTTTAAAATGCACATAATCCTTATAAATACAATAAATTCTCTGTTCGTCAGACCTTGATTTAGCAGATTTTGAATGCAATAGACAAAAACTATTTTGTAGCTTTTGTCATTTTATGTAGGCACAACAACATTTTATGCATATGTAAAATGGTATTGTGGGTGCATAAAAATCCCATTTGCCTTTTTACAGATATTTCAGGGCTAATGGACATCATCCCTTCTACAATTAGTCTGTTAAAAGGAATTTTAAAGTAATATTTCATACTTTCATTGTCCAGAAGGGAACAGTGATTGGGAGCTCTCCAGAGTTGGTTTAAAGATGGGCGGCTGTATAAATGTTTGGATGGATGGATGGATGATTGAATGAATGGATGAATGGGTCAGGCTAAGTGGTGGGATTCAGGTGTTCTTTTTTCACAAGAGGAGGAAAATTTTCTTTTCTGTCTACTTCTTTAGAGGTTAAGGAAGGCAAGAGGCAACATATACAAAGAGTACCATAGCAAGTGACTCATCAGTTCTTCTTTCTCCGTTGTGCTTTCTTTTAGTGTGGACAAATCCCCCATGTGATAGCAGAGCTGGAAAAGGCACGAGTCAAGTCATAATTTATTTGTTTTCTTCTCCTGCATAACATGGAAAAACTCCCCTCCCCTAGAAACCCGTCACATGGGAAGAAATAAAAAGGCTTTTTGAAAATGTTATCAATGATTTCATGTTCTCCAAAAGGGAGAAGTAGATGTTGCTCAATGGTGGAATGCTGGGTGGAAGAGAGATTTTGAACTTGCTTGGCAGCAGTGGCAAAACACAAGAGACTGAGCCGGGAAACACAACTTCATTGGAAGCCCCCAGGTACACACATGTCAAGGATCCACCAACAATATCATGTCAATTTCTCTACTACATGGTCATAAGCTGAGAGGTTGTGGGCAGCAAGATTATTTACAAATAGTCCTTGACTTACAGCCATTCATTTAGTAACTGTTCAACGTTACAAAGGAATTGAAAAAAAGATGACCAGTTTTCACCTTACAGTGGTTGCAGCATCTCCCTGGGTCATTGGATCAAATTTCAAGCATTGGGAAATGTATTTTTGACAGCCATGCTGTCCCAGGATCAACAACTGTGACCTTATAATAAATGATGATCATGTTGAAGAAAATACAAACACACACACACAAGAGAGAGAGAGAGAGAGGGAGGGAGGGAGAGAGAGAGAGATATTAGTTAGCTGCTCTAACTGTTAAAATGGGCCCTGCATCATTGGGACATGGTCCCTTAGAATCCTGCTTTTATATCATATACTGAGTCTGTATACTGGATAATTGTTTGAACCCACAACACACATATATATAAAAGGGCCAAAACAAATATCTTACTTCTACAAAAAGAAATATCTTTCTGTAAAAATAAGTTATACAATAACCAGTGAGTCATCCAATAAGTATTGAATAAACACACACATACATAAGACAAATTCCTTGCGTGTCCAATCACACTTGGCCAATAAAGAATTCTATACAGTCACACATATACACACATATACATACACATTCATGCAAGAATTGACCTCAGCTTATCTAGGAAGCATTGATTCTTCTAGCCAAGATCAACTAAATTAAGTAAAGAATATTTGGTTTGTAGATTATATCTTTTGATAATGCAGTTGCCATAGGAAGCCTTCTGATAAAATAAACATTGACCCTTCCTTAAAATAACACTAATATAACTAATGAGCTTGTGAGTTAAATTTGTTCATGTATAGGATTAAAATTAGCAGATCTTTATTTACAGTCAAATCTCAATCATGAAATTCACTAGGTAACTATGAGTCTTTTTCTCTCTTAGTCTAATTAATTCACATGTTTAATTAATATGGCAGGTGGAGAATCATGCTTCTTAAGAAAAATGGAATACAAAGGTAATAAATGAAATCATGTATTTCCTTGTTGAAAGAAGTCTATGTGAAATTGCAGCACTTGCATTTAGAATGAGTTAATTTTAAAACTCTGCACTTGTAAACAGATGGGTAATCTATTATTCCTTTGCATATAGATGAAGTAGATGTGATGTTTTGATGGGATTAGTTCCATTTTTGGTCTCCTAAGTAGGCAGCTTTACAGAAATAAAAAAATGTTTTGGTAGTGTGCAAAGAAAGGCATAACAAGGAGCCTTGAGAAAAGTCAATGGAATTAAAGATAAAAGTGATGGCATGATCTGGGATGAAATAAAAGTGGACCAGTGCTGAAAACAGTATTTTAGAAGTTTGTATGGGGTAATTGAAATATGTTGAAGAATGGAACTGAAACAAATGTTATAAAAGCAGTGTGCATGGAAAATGAGGTTATAAAAGTGAGAGCATGCTGGAAGAGCAGTAAGGTTGCAGCAGAAGATGATATAACTGGAAAAGAATCATGGATGTGATTTGCTTATGGAATGGTGTGTGCAAATTATCATGGAGACCATGTCTGCACTGGATAATTGGAAGAATATTCCATTATAAAAGGAATAAAATAGGTGGATCTAGAAATGACAAAGAGAATTTGTTTCTTAAATGTATCTGGGAAAGTGGCAGAATTGTGCTGGAGGAGTATGAGAGGTGAGAATAAGTAAAATTTACAACTGCGTGTGCATTTTAACTTTATGTCGGGCAGGGGTTAAGCAGATCAAATGTTTGCTCTTTAGTAAGTCATTAAGCAATGTATTCGCATTTTAGTTAAGTTACAGAAAGCATGGGATAAAATGAAGAGTTTGAAATATGAAAGACTTTCACAAATATAGAGTTGATAATTGGTTGCTGAATGTGGAAAGAGTGTTATACAATTGAAACAAAGCAAATGTAGGAATAAATTGAATGCAAATTGTTCATTGTTGATAAGCGAGTAAGACAAAGATCATAATGGCTTCTTGATTGCTTAATGTATTTTTGAATACATTAAGGAATGCTTACGATGACATATGAGGAGCTGGTGGGAGATATGAACCTACATGACCTTTGTGTATTTCAGTGGTGGTATTCAAATTTTTTTTTACTATCGGTTCTGTGGGCATGGCTTGGTGGGCATGGCAGGGGAAGGATAGTGTGAAATCTCCAGTCAGAGGTGGGATTTGCCAGTTCTCCAAACTACTCAAAATTTCCACTACCGGTTCTCCAGAACTGGTCAGAACCTGAATACCACCTCTGGTGTATTTATGATGTATATTTGACTAAAAGTGGATTGGATGGAGTTGATGTGATCCTCAAAAAGAGAGGTGAGATGTACAAAGTACAAAAGTGCATAAAGTGGCATAGGGAAAAGGTTGCAAGGACAGACAAATAACTGGAACTGATAGTGAATGATGTTGGCATGAGCTAGGTCTAGATAGCTTACTTTATATCAGGGGTGTCAAACTCATGGCCTGTGGGCCAGATGCATCATGCGCTGGCCATGCCCCCCCTGTTTTAGCAAAAAGGGGGGGAAGTCACAATATGTCATGTGATGACAATGTGACAACATGAATTTGACACCTCTGCTTTATATTTTTCATCACTCATGCCTTTCGTTTCTTTGGTCTGCTATTTCTTATCCTTTTTCTATGTTCTGTATAATTCGGGTTTCTCTGAAAAGGTAATGAGTGTGTATGCGCAATGGGCACAATGAGTCTAGGATATTTCCTTTGAATTGTAAATGAATTAAATGAAAAAGCTGGTAACTCTGCTAGGCTGAAATCATAACTTGGTAACATGGCCACATTTTGCCATGGGACTCCCAGGGGTAGTTCAAAAGAATCCCCCGTGCCTAAGATGTAGGAACACCTGCCACTTGAAATAGGAGGGGATCTGCTCATTCTTCAGCTTCCCTCATGCTTCCTTCCTGGAAAGAAGCACCACCATTCAGCCTATAATGCTTCCCACTCTACAAACCCACATAATTGTGTGAAGAGTCCATTGTGGCTTCCTATGTATATTTTAAGGGATAGCCTTTCCCCAGTTACATCTACCCATCCCATCAAATCTGGCAGGTGAGGCATGTTATGGATCCTATCTTCTAAGGAACAGCATCTGACAGGATCATTGGAATAACATTCCCTTGGAACTTAGATTGATTCTTACCCTATTACCTCTGGAAATGACCTGAAGACTTGGCTGTGCCATCATAGATGGATTTATATTCACTGGCTGATTGATTATATTTTTTATTGAGTCTTAATCATGGTTTTATGCTATTGTGTTTTTTTTACTGTTTCTGATGTTGTTTTAATCATTGTAAGTTCCCAGAGTCACACAATAGGAACAATAACCATCCCTCAAAGCTGCTGCTTAAGTATTCCCAACTAAAATGTTTTAGTACTGAAATAGTACTAAAACATACTAAAATAGTACTAAAAAAAAGAAATCCTGACCAATCATGTAGTTTTTAATCAGCAAAATAGAATGCACTGCATTAAATGGAACAACAATCCAATATTTGGTGGCTTATATTCAAGAAATACAGGTTTTATGTCTACAAGGTCTCACCTCTAAGCATCCAGCCAAGTACTAGAATACAGCAAAGCGAACTCTCTTTCCTGCCATCTAGCTGTGATCTTGGTTTTTGCAAATGAGATCTGTAACTCTACCCAATTTGCCATTGAGAAAATGCATAAGCTATGCTACAAACAGTAGGAAAAGCAATAAAAACATCTGTACAGTGTTCAACTGTGCATAATGGAAATTATTTGCAATGCTGTTGGTATGTACGGCACTGTGATGCAGCAAAATGCTTTCGTTCTCCTTAGCTGGAGACTGAAATCTTAAATTCTGTTCCTAGCACCATAGCAGCACACAACCTTATACCTTCAAATTAGCTGTAGGTTTTCATTGCCAGCCTGGGACAGGCACACCTGGCTAATCAGGATTACATATGTTAAAAAGTTGCTGAGTCACCTTATATCTTTCCTTCTTATAGCAGGTGTCTTTTTGCTGTATGCTTTTGGGCTATTATTATCATTGGTTGATTAAGCATGTCTGTTATTTTGTGCTGTTGTTTGATTACCTTGCACTGCTTGTACATGTTATATTTTTTGCACACTCACTAGAATTAGCCAGTCTGGAAAACCAATAAACAGTGAGAAAAGCCTGCAGTACTTCTAATTCTAAAGTCTTCTTTTGAGCTGCAGAAAAGGCACAACACAGTCAACAAATAATCCAGTTGCTTACTTTTCCCAAGATTTTTTTTTTAATGTCATAAGCACCATAGTGCTTCTGTGGTGAAAGGATTTGCACGTGATTATCACCATTGCCAGGGGACACCCAACTGGGGCTCTTTTCATGTCCCCGTGAAGTTGCTCACCAAATTGGTAGCCATTAATCTATCCACGGTCACCTCCCTTCGAACTACTGGGTCGGCAGGAGCTGGACTATGTGACAGGAGCTCACCCTGTACCTCAGCAGCAATGGGTCTCAAACATGAGCTTGCCGATCAGCATTCTAACCTCATGAGTGATCGCATTCACTTTTCTCAAATTGAAAGAGTCAATTATTTTAAGCATCTAAGCCCATGGTATGAGTTCAGTTTAATTTAACTGGAACTTTACTTCCATTGGCATTTAATTTCACTTGGTCTGTGCATAAAATGCCATTTGACTGAACTTTCTTATTGGTGTGATATCAACTGCTCCAGAAGAAGCTGAGAAGCAACACCATTTGTTCTCTCGTGCAATTTCACCTGGTCTCCTCTTGGATGTACCCCAAAAAATGGATTTTTCAGGTACAACTGAGCATAGCAGTCATAGCTGTAGAATGAGAATAAAGAAGTACACAATTTACAAATAATGTTATGGTTATAACTGTTAATGGTTTAAAACTGTATGGCATAATAGAATGAAACAGATTAAACCGTTAAATTTCACAAGGCTTTAAAACCCACAGATCAAGTTTTTATTTCCCATATGTTTAAACAATGGGAAATAAAAAATGCTTCTGTGATTTTTGTGACATTTACTGATTTAATCTGTGTAGGAAACTACAAGAAACCTAAAAGAACTTAAAGAGGTATATTTTTTATTTTATTATTTTTGGTAAATGATTCTTCAGAGAGGCCCTGGAATGAGAAAGAGTGGCTGGATGGAAGGGAACTGCCAGGATATAGACCAAAGTAAGAAGCTGTTTTTATTGGTGGAGACCCTTTGAGAGCTGTAAACAATGAAATTTCATTTTAATGTATGCCAATTGGTTTACATTCAAAGTGACAGTGAAGTTATTGAGCCACAATGGCGCAGTGGTTAGAGTGCAGTACTGCAGGCTACTTCTGCTGACTGCCAGCTGCCTGCAATTTGGCAGTTCAAGTCTCACCAGGCTCAAGGTTGACTCATCCTTTCGAGGTGGGTAAAATTAGAACCCAAATTGTTCAGGGCAACATGCTGATCCTGTAAACTGCTTAGAAAAGGATGTAAAACACCATGAAGTGGAAAGTCTAAGTGCTTTTGCTATTGCTAATGCTATTACTATTCTATGTCTAAGCCATTAATATTGGTTACAGGTACACAGTCCTGCAACTCTCACCATGTTCTGCTTCTCCCCCCTACCTCTGGACCCCTGGGGACTTAACCATGTTTTTCCTCTTGTTGCTTTAATAATGGATCTAGCCTATCTCTGTCAAGATTATCTTCCTTACTCTCTACATCAATACAGAGCCTAACTGCAAGAACTATAATAATCCTTTAGATGATCTGAGGATTTTGAAATCCTCTGGCAAATCTCTTATTTAAAGAGTTGTTAAAATTGTCCCTTTATCAGCTATGGGACATAATATTCCCTTGTACATATGGGAATAATGAAATTAAACAAACAGTATTGCTGAGAGAGCCATGAAAGCAATTAAGAACAGAGTTGAAACTCCAGGTAACTTGATCCTAGCTAATGTATATGAATAATGTCTGTTGATTTACTTAATATTGAATAGCTCCATTTATGCTTAGGCTAAATGTATATATTTGCATTAAACTTTGGTATAAGGATGGGGAACACGATGGCTCAGCGGTTAAGAAAGTGAGCTTGTCAGCTGAAAAGCTGATGGCCTGGGTTTGAGACCCAAGTGCTGCATGCAATGGGGTGAGCTCCCGTTCTTGACCTAGTTCCTGTCCAAAAGTTTAAAAGCATGAAAATGCAAGTAGATGAATAGGTAGCACTTCAGTGGGAAAGAACAGTATTTTATATTTTGACGCATGCTCTGTGCTGTGGCATAATGTCATGCTGGCCACATGACTGTAGAAACTGACTGTTCACGTGACTGTAGGCAATGCTGGCTCCCTCAGCTAAGAAACAAAGATGAGCACCACCCCATAGGGCCACACATGACTAGATAGGGGAAACCTTTACCTTTATGGTATAAGAAATTTCATGAATTTCTTTATAGGAAGTCCTTGACTTACAACCACAGTTAGAAATGCAGTCGTAAAATGTGTGTCACATTACTGCAACAAATTATGGTGGCAATCCCAGCATGCCCATTGTGGTTATTAAACAAAAATTGTGGATCATTTTGCCAGAACCCAACCCAATCCAAATTGTTCTGGGCCTGATATAGGATCTCCTGTCATGGATGGGATTGAACTAAAAGACTTTCAAAGTTCCTTCCAATCCTATTGTCCTATGATTTATGGTCCCTCCCAATAAGAGTGCCTCAGTAAGGTAAGGGCTACCTCCAATTCCCCACACCAACCTCTCTCCTCCCTATATCTGCTTTTTCACCGCCCAGCACAACTCCTACTCAGAATAGAATGAGCTAGAAGGGACCTTGGAGGTGTTCTAGTCCAGCCCCCTGCTGAAGCAGGAGAACCTGTACCATCTCAGATAAGTGACTGTCTAGAGTCTTCTTAAAAACCTCCAGTGATGGAGCGCCCATGCTTTCTGAAGGCAAACTGTTCCACTGGTTAATTGTCTTCACTGTTAGGCAGTTTCTCTTTAATTCCAGGTTTGGAACTCTTTGGAAGTATCAAGCAGACCCAGAACCATATAGATCTGGGGCTGTTTGCAATACCCTGGGAAGCTTTGGCTGCCCCAGCCTACTTCATCCAGCTGCCTTCTCTCTAAGTACCCTACATTGACCTTTCACCTTTTGCAGTGAAACAGACCTACCAGAAAGCCTCCAGAAAGCCACTGCAGCTTTCTGAAGACACCTACAGCTTTATGAAGGCTCTGGCCATGTATTTTCCAGAGAAGCTAGGTCCAGAAAGGAGACAGCATAAGGAAGAGGAGGGCTTCTGCTTCCGCAAAAGGCTAAATGTCTATATTAGGAATTGGCAGAGAAGGAAGCTGGGTGAATGAATATTTGCCAGGGCTTCATGGGAACTGCAGCTTGGGGCTGTACTGCCAGGACAAGCTGGGGAATTATGTGTAGAAAGTCCCAAAGGTCCTTTTTCAAAAGGCAACTGGGCGTTCTGGTTTTTCCTGAAGATGTTTCATTTCTCATCCAAAAAGCTTCTTCAGCTTCAGAGCCAGCTTCTCCATGGCCTCTGCTTGTGAGAGAGCTATGGTAGCGCAGTGGTTAGAATGCAGTATTGCAGACTAATTCTGCCGACTGCTAGCAGTTCGATCTTGATAGACTCAAGATTGACTCAGCCTTCCATCCTTCCGAGATCAGGAAAAATTAGGATCCAGGTTGTTGGGGGCAATATGTAAACCGCTTAGAGAGGGCTGTAAAGCACTGTGAAGTGGCATATAGGTCCAAGTGCTCTTGCTCTTGCTATTGGAAGCCATTTGCAAAATGCCTGAATGGTAATCACATGACTATGATGACACCATAAAGTTCATAAATGCAAGGGCTGGTCATAAAATTACTTTTTCACTAAGACTGTAATTTCAAATAGTCATTAAACAGGGCATTTGTTAAGCGAGATCTACCTGTACATGAAAAATGTCATGATTCAGATGTGGGTTGCTCTGTTCCTTCCTAAATCTCCCTTTGGATCATTATGTGATAGGGACTTCTATAATATATGTATATGGGAATTAGATTAATGTGTCAGGATATATAGTTCATGCTATTCATAAAATGAACTCAATCCTGTCACTCAAAATCCTATTCAGGATTTCTCATCAGTCACAGATATATCATTCATCACAAATACAATCTTTCAGGATGAATTCTGCCCCAAAGTGTAGATGTTACATATGTAACTTCTAATCTCATAAGAGTTTCCATTGCATTTATTGGCGGATTACATTCAACATGTTAAAACATGCTAAAAGAGTTAATATATTAGTTTTGCCAATTTGACTCATTAGAAGAAGATATGTCACAATGTTGTAATAGTTTGACCAATACTTTGCTGATACAAATTGTAGTTCTGGTAATCCTTGATTGACAACCATTCATTTGGTCACCATTCAAATTACAACAGCACTGGAAAAAGCAACATGACCAGTTTTCACATTTACAACCATCACAACATTCCCATGATCACGTGATCAAAATTCAGGTGATTGGTAACCGGTGTGTATTTATGACAGTTCCACTGTCCTGAGACCATGTTATCACATTTTGTAACCATCTTACATGGTTTCTGATAATTCAATAGTTGCACTATTTAAATATTAGAATGTTCTAGATACAAGAACTATTAGAATATTATAATGTTCTAGGTACAACAAATATTATAATGTTCTAGATACAACAAATATTATAATGTCCTAGATCAGGAGTTTCAAACTCATATTGTCATAGTGGCATCACATAATGTATTGGGACTCCCCCCCCCCTTTCGCTAAACCAGGAGTGGGCCAGGAGTTTGACAGCCCTGTTCTAGAGGGAACAAAATGGGTTTAAATTAAAACTTGGTCAGACCTAGACAGCTTTTTTGTTTTGTGTAGAAACCAGGTGGTTTTCTGATTCCTCTGTGTTATCTCTAAATGGAGTTGTACTCAGGAGTGGGTTTCTACCGGTTCTATCCACCTCTGTAGAACTGGTAGCTCTGAAGAACAGCAGACATAGAACCGGTTCTATGTCTGCTGATGTTTCTGCCCACCCGCCCACCTGGGCTCTTACCTGAACTTTATTTCCTAATTTTTCAACGTCAGCTGCTATGCAAGGCACAGCTACAGTTAAAAAAGCAGGAAAAAAGGGCTTTTTGAAAGGCTGCTTCTCTGCATGCAGCATGCTGATGACGATTTACAGGCACGCAGGTGCAGCGTGCAGGGAAGCACCTTGTAAATCACCGAACCAGTAGTTAACCCTGTCGGATCCCACCCCTGGTTTTACTCATTGTGAAAAAGAAGGTCAGGGAGCCATAATTTTTGCTAGAAGAGCAGAAGAAGCCATGCCAAAGGAAACTGTCCTGCTTTAAGTGATATGTCAGCTGCATCCCTCCTTGAAATAGGAGCCTTGAGCAACAAGACACTCATACCTTTTCAAGATCCAATCTGAGTTGGTCACTGGGATAAGAGATTTAGATTTGTGCTGGAGCCCATCCTCAGGGAACTTTTCTCTTACCAGAATGTGTGTTAAAGGAGTACCCTGAGGATGGGCTCCAGCACAAGTCAAAAAGCTCGGAAGACTAAACCTCTTGTCCTGGTCACCAACCCAGATTAGATTCTGCAACATTATCCTGTGATACGTATATTTGCCTTCCCTCATGACGTTTATTACTTCCTAGTAAGATAATGCCTGTACTTAGGGTTCTTCTGGAAAACTACCTGAAAATGCTGCAGTCTATACACTAGTGGAGGAATATAAATGCAGAAGGACTTCAGCAATACGATGTGTTGATTACTAGATATTTCTCAAAATAGCCGCGGCTGGTCATCACGTATAAAGTCCTACATGATTTACACTTGGGGACTTAAGGAGAGCTCAGCTCCATAGGAAATCTATCCATCGTGTCTGATCAACCCATTAATCTATTCCCCTCCTTAACAAACCAGGATGAAATGGATCGATAAATAGGCCTTTTCAAGAGTTATCCCATTCCTGGGGAACATACTAAAATCCATATGGTTACTACACCTTTATTATTTTTTGTGTAGCAACAAGCCTGACTCTTTAAGGGAGCATTTGGATAATAAGATTTGTAACATGGATTGCATCTAATTTGACTCACAAGCCTTTTCTTTATTTGAATAGAATAGAATAGAATAGAATAGAATAGAATAGAATAGAATAGAATAGAATAGAATAGAATAGAACAGAATACNTAGAATAGAATAGAATAGAATAGAATAGAATAGAATAGAATAGAATAGAATAGAATAGAATAGAACAGAATACCTTTTTTGCCATTGCATTCAAAATACAATGAAATTTGAAAGCTACTCCAGCACAGTGCCCCAAACACCACATCACAATCACACTCAGAGTATTTAAAAATTAAAATAATTTATTTTTATACTATGTTACTTTGATATTTACATTATGATTATCATTGTATGAGTTTTATTAGGAAGTTAGTTCACTCACATTTCACGAGCTGGGTTGAACATCAGTGTTAGCAAATACATAAATAAATTGCACAATAAATTTCCATGCCAGTTTCCATTCTCTCAAATTTATCTTTCTCAAAAAAACACAAACATATTTTTTCCTTTTTTCAAAAAAAACACACTTTTCAACACTTGTTGTCTAGGTATTTAAAAAGTTTCAGATTGAGAACTAATTCATGTTTCTATTCTAATTATATTCTGCAATGCAAAATAGCATCAAGACGACATTATGTACTAAAATAAAATATATTCCGATCACTTTTCAGAGTTCCATTTTCAAATAGTCTAATCATAGCTTTCATTTAGAAAAAGATTAAAAACCTGTGTCATTCTAACATCAACAACACTTAGATCTAAATTTGTACTTGAAAACTCCATTTCTTAGGTGAGGTAGAAATCTTTCCAAAAGTGCCCTTAATTTGGTTTAGGTGTGAAATAAATGGATTTTATTCTGTTTCAACTATTTATACACAGCAGAATTTCTTGCACATACCCAACAATGCAGTAAAGGGGGAGAAAGTATTTAGGTTAGTCCAAGAAGAAGTCTGCATGAGCAAGAATTATTTATTACAAAATGAGTATTAACAACATTTTATTTAAAAGCCAGCTAAATAGAACTAATATTTACAGAACAGGAATTGGTATCTTTGTATATGTGACAACACGGAGTATCGCAGTTCTGAGGACATATCTGATTATATACTATGTTTCTATTTCAGTATCTTGTTTATTTTTGTATTCTGGTACTTCAGTCCAATGGTAAAAGAACCAAGTTACAGGAGTTGTTTCTGAAAAGGAATGATTAGATTACTGCTGGACTAACAAACCCAAAAATTCCTCTGTTTCTTCCCAAATGAGTGCAATGATCTATCAAGATGTCATGATTTTTACATGTAAAATCAGCTGGAAAGCCAGCAGCGCAGGTTCAAGACCTACTGTAAGTACCACACAACATGGAGAGTTCCCATCCTCTGACAATAACCATGGTCTATGTTACTTCTATAATACTGTATACTATTAATTCATCAAATCCCCAAATCAAAACATCAACAGTTTCTACACAAAACTGCAGAAATTATAAGACAAGTAATCCAATAACAGTAACAGAGTAAATCGTGCAATTAAAAATATTTTTAAAAAGTTGTTGTTAGGACTGGGAAAATAGTAATTGTCTTTGCCAGGCACTAAATAATAATGAAGATGGTGTCATGCTACCTTACTAGGAAAGACACTGCAGAGTAAAGTGCTGTCACAGAAAGGACAAATTCCCAGATGGCTACAGCTCACAGCTCCTCATGGAGGGCACTCAAAACAGGTGCTCCTTCATTTAAAGTGGTACCAAACCATGAAGGATTTCCTAGGTTAAATCCAGCACACTGGATTGAGGCCAAATTAGATGCTAGCAAAGATCCTAAAAAATGTATATGCTGTGTCTCAATGGCTCAGGACTCTTCGCTGCAGCATGAGTCATGGTGGCACAGTGGTTAGAACGCAGTACCGCAGGCTACTTCTACTGATTGCCCGCTACCTGCAATTTGGCAGTTTGAATCTCAATGGCTCAAGGTTGACTCAGCCTTCCATCCTTTTGAGGTCGGTAAATTGAAGACTCAGTTTGTTGGGGTCAATATGCTGACTCTGTAAACCACTTAGAGAGGGCTGGAAAGCACTGTGAAGCGATATATAAGTCTAAGTCTTGTTATAACTCAAGCTTCACCATGAGGTCATAGGCAGTCCCATGCATAATGCAAGTCAGTAATCTAGACAGGAAATTATAAAGACAAGGGGTTACTGTTGTGAGACTATTTCTATCCAAATAGTCTGTTGTAAGACTATTCTATCCATCATAGCTGGCGCACCAGACTAAGCTAATGAAACGGGCTTTGTGTCACCAAAACTTGGGATTCTACTAATCAAAGATGGCTGTAAAAGCAAGCTAGAGCCTGGATCCTACATATCAAATCTAAAATTAAAACAAATTTCTCAGTTTGACAGTTTTTCTTTTTAACATATGTCTAGTTTTGACATTCACTCGCCAGTTTTTGAAAACAGGCTGTTAAGGAAAAGCATGAACAAGGCGTGTCTCATTAAAAAAAAACAACTCTGCAAATAAGCAAAGGCCAGCTTCCCTTTTTGCTGGCTTTGGACTTCTCTATATCCTTACACTGCTGATTCATAGAGGAAACACAACACAACATCAGATGTAATAATTACAGACCATGTGGTGTGTTCTGATCACACACTGTTTGGAAACATCCTCAGGGTATAGCAACTTAAAGCAAAGGGGGCATATTTGTTCTACGCCTAATTGCCAACTTTTCCACAGTATTACAATCCCACAAGGAATATTAATATTCTGATTTTACCTCCACTTTTTTTAGCTATTTAATTTGGACTTCATGCAGGAAATAAAAATGATGTTCTATATTAATAAATATAGAACGATATATTATAGAACATAGATATACATTCTATACGGAGATAGAATGTAGATATATAGAACGTAGATATCTATATTTATATAGATATAAATATAGAACTTAATAAAAATGATGTTCTATATTCTATATCTATATTCTATATTCTACTAGACCAAAGCAGTGGTCTAGGATCTTTAAAGCCCAATGTTGTTCATAGAATGAAGGTTAGCTAGAAAAGGATTTCCTATTATGATGAAAAATACCTCACCTTCCGTATGAACTGATTATGTACTCAGATTGCAGAATGGGGTCTTCTTCATCTCATCAATAAAATAAATATGCAGCATTATGAATATAGGTGAAAAGTATTGACCCACCCTGTGATATTACATCAAACGTTAACATTTTCCAGGAGAGATACTATTTCGTTCTGGTTCCTGCTTACAGTATTTAACAAGACATTTCAAATTACTGTATTGTATTTTAATTATGTTATTTATGAAAAGTGAATACATTCTTTATTGGCCAAGTGTGATTAGACACACAAGGAATTTATCTTGGTGCATGTGCTCTCAGTGTACATAAAAAGAAAAGATACATTCGTCAAGAATCATACGGTACAACACCTAATAATAGTCATAGGGTACAAATAAGCAATCAAATCATATTAGGAAACAGTTAATATAAATCGTAAGAATACAAGCAACAAAGTTACAATCATACAGTCACAAGTGAGAAGGGATGAGTGATAGCAGTGATGAGAAGATTAATAGTGATAGTAATGCAGACTTAGTAAATAGGTGGACAGCGTTGAGGGAATTATTTGTTTAGCAGAGTGATGGCATTCAGGAAAAAACTGTTCCCCTGTCTAATTGTTCTGATGTACAATGCTATATAGTGTCGTTTTGAGGGTAGGAGTTGAAGCAGTTTATGTCCAGGATGTGACGGGTCTGTAAAGTGTATGACAAGTGTCATTAGAGAAAACATGTGTGGCCTTTTGCTAATTTTCCTTGGGGCTATGCATATATAGATAGTCCTTAACTTACAATTGGATTTTGTTACAGAGTTACAATTGATGAAGTTACTTATGGCCCATCCTCAAAGTTACAACTGTCATGACACCTTACTGGCTATATACATATATATAGGTAATCCTTAACTTATGACCAGGCTTACTTATATTTGAAGTTACGATTTAAAAGCCTACCTACCCCTTATCTTCTAGTTACAACTGCTTCACCTTTCCTCTGCTGCTATGTGATTGCATTTTAAGTACTTAGCAACTGAATCAGGTTTTATGACTGGTTGTAGTGTCCCAGTCATCCGACTATATTTGGCAGAAAAAATTGCCCATTGGATATGTTGGATCCACTTAACAACCATATGATTTGTTTTAAAACTGCAGTGGCTTTCTTTACAACCATCATAAAACTCAAGTCTGGTCACATGACTTATCACCACCAGAAGTTATGATCAAATTCCAGGCTCCACTGTACTTGTAAATCAAGGACTACCTGTATATATTCTTGTAAACTAGCTTTGGATGTGTTTTTCTTCAACTAGGGCTATCTGACTATCATATTAAATTTCTCAGTTTAATGATTCAGATCATATTCAACTTCTCCTTGCAGGAATTAGGAGGTTTTCCCCATTCAGCCAGGCACCTAAATCTAATTCTCAATTAAGAAATCTAAATCTTCCAGGAAGTATAACTGAGAATTACCAAATATATTTTTTCTCCTCCAGTCGGATAGCAGTTTAGTTAACCCGAGCAACTTTACTTAGGAATGAGGTGCTAATTCCCATACAAGGGAGTTTCTAACAAATAGATCCAGGGATTCCATAAATTATAGTCACAAAAGATGTATTAATTTGCATGTATAAAGTATAAAACATACTTTGGGGATGTATAAACTTTCTACATCTCTCCCTCTCAGCATATCAGTCTTTCAACCACTTGACTGCATAGATTTCTCTGAATTTTTTCTGACCAGTGGCATTTACACAATTCTTACCGCACTTGTAGTAGTGTGAAACATTTCTAGTTTGTTTGGCCTCGGTGTAAAAAAGATAGAGAGAATCTGACTGTCACTTTTATGGAATCTGATGGTCACAATTTGTCTTTATGAGGACAAACAAAGATAATCCTACACCTTTTCATAATAGAACTAAGGATGCCTTAACCTAACTGGCAATGGGTTCAGAAGAAAGTAAGTGCTTTAGTGCATAACTAATACCTATACATATAGGCATTATATACGCATATACATAATTATAGCATATTAAATAACTATTACCCCCTTTGCTAAAAATAATAAAAAACCCAAATCAGTAGTGTTCACAAATTATGCTAGCTTAAACAATAAGACAGATTTAGACAAGATTGATCTAAGCTGTACTAGATCCACTTTAATTTGTATGATCACTAGCAAAATGCCCACATTTGCAAGAATATTTCTTTTCTGCATGTAATTCAGCCTTCGCTCAGAATTACAATTGTAAGTCAGCCCATATGGAAAAGTAAATCTTGCTTCACTGTGGGATGCAATCTTTGCAAAATTGCTCAAAACAGTTATAGCACTGAATTTTGCTGAATATTGCAATTGATAGTGAAATTTTAACATAGAAGGAAGAAAACGTGCAGTTTGGCATTCTTGTCAGCAGATGGCAGTGCAGGGCTAGAATTTGCCCAGTCTTTGAAAGGTAACAAAAAAAAATCATTTAATCTTGTCCACTGTAATTAAATTAGTAGCTAATTACTTTTAGACAAAGCATAACAATTCTTGGCAGTAATGCAATTTGCACTGTGGCATTGTACAGCACATGTTATTCAGTTTTATTTAAAGCCAGCTTTGCCTACACTGACAAAGAGATGGCTCCACTGCCAATACAGAGGGGTAAAGAAATCCCACAAGTGCTGCACAATATGTAACAAAACGTAACAGAAACAGACTTGGAAGGGACCTTGGAGGTCATCTAGTCCAATCCCCTGCTCTCGCAGGAGACCTATACTATTTCTGATAAATGACTGTCCAGTCTCTTCTTAAAAGACTCCATTGATAGGGCATCCACAACTTCCGAAGGCAATTTGTTTCACTGGTTAATTGTTCTCACTTTTAGGAAATTTCTCCTTAGTTCTAGGTTGGTTCTGTCCTTGCTTAGTTTCCATCCATTGTTTCTTGTCTTGCCTTCAGATACTTTGGTTTGCCGGTTCTCCGAACTACTCAAAATTTCCGCTACCGGTTCTCCAGAACTGGTCAGAACCTGCTGAATACCACCTCTGGTCACTAATAAGAGTTGCTATGAGAACTCAAGAACAGCTAATCAATCCTCAGTCAATTACTAGTAGAGGCATCCGCCCTCTGCTCAGTAGTTCCATGCCTCAAAGGCACTCTAATTGGTTCAGCTTTTTGCAAACTGGGAATAGATTTTGGAAACTAGATTCCTCTCCTTTTCTTACTGTCACTATCCAGCTTCAAGATTCTATAACTGCAGTTGGAGGAAAAAAGTGTCTCCAAACACATATGTTTGTTTGTTTGCTTGTTTAAAGGATTTATATTAAACAATTCTGGGTGACTCAACAACAATAAAATATGAAACAGTAAAACAATCAAACAAAAACAATCTGCTTGTGCCTTAATTACCTCTTAGGATGCCTTACAGCAGGGGTGTCAAACTCAAGTCATCAAGGCGGTGTCATGTGACATATCAGAACTTTATTCCTCTTCGCTAAACCAGGTGTGGGTTTGGCCAACATGTGATGCATCCGGCCCATAGATTGGAAGTTTGACAGCCCTGCCTTACAGCAAGTTTAAATTTATCCTATCTTATCCTATCCTATTCTAGTCCAGTCCAGTCCAGTCCAGTCCAGTCCAGTCCCTGGGGAAAAGGTAGGTCTTGACAGCCTTCTGAAAAGTTTAAACTGCCTGGCCAGATTGTCAAGGGGAGAATATTTCATAAGATAGCATCAACCATAGAAAAGTATATTAATTAATTATTTTGTTTGTTTTTTTGTTTGTTTGTTGGTGAAGCATGTATGAGAAAACAAGTATAAGTATGAACATAACATATAAGCATATAAGTATAAATAGGTATAAGTATATACATAATAAATTAGTACGAATAAATGGATAAATGGGAACAGTAAGACAGGGACAGTAGGCACACTGGTGCACTTATGCACACCCCATATCCAAGATCTTGTTAGTAGCAGAATTTCAGAGAAGGGATTTGGAGTGTACATACCCCATTGGTTCCAGTGTAATAGGCAGAAGTTCTTAGGGAGAGGCAGTCTTGCAACATGGCACTAGGCCCCATGCCATGTTCCCAAGATTACACACTAGTATCAAAGGAGGTGGCCCATGAAAAGACAATGCTCATTGAGGTGTTCCAGCCAAGTACTGTATCTGTACACCCGCTCAGGATCTAAATCACAATTTGACCTTCAAAGCCAGATCATAATGGGGAAAGGGAAAGATAACAAGCAGGAGCTGAGCACTTTGAATTCTCCTACTGTGCTCAACAGAAAGATAAAATTTACAAAATACTTCATGCCTTATTGATTTGTCTGGGCTACTGAGAAGAATTACATTAAACTGGCATTACCCTTTCAGAATCTGCAGCTTAAGAGAACAGGAGGAAGGGGAACTCCTCAACTTACAGTCATTTGTTTAGTGACTGTTCAAATTTATAACGGCACTAAAAAAAGTGAATTACAATTCATCCTCGCACTTGTGGTCATTGCAGCATTCCCACAGTCAGGTGGTTAAAATTTGCTTGCTTGACAACCAACTTGCATGGTTGCAGTGCAGAGGTGGTATTCAGCAGGTTCTGACCAGTTCTGGAGAACTGGTAGCAGAAATTTAGAGTAATTCGGAGAATCAGGAAATACCACCTCTGACTGGAGATTTTACATTATCCTTCCCCAGCCATGGCCACCAAGCCACACCCAGAGAACCAGTAGGAAAAAAAAATTGAATCATACCACTGTTGCAGTGTCCCAGAATCATGTGCTCATGAGCCATAGTGGCGCATTGGTTAAAATTCAGTATTGCAGGCTAAATCTGCCAACTGTCAACTGCCAGTAATTCAGCAGTTGGATTCTCACCAATGCAAGGTTGACTTAGCTTTCCATCTTCCAAGGTCGGTAAAATGAGGACCCAGATTGTTGGGGGCAATATGCTGACTCTGTAAACCGCTTAAGCCCATGTCCCACTGCACCAACGGATGCAAAGAGGATGTAAAACGGACAAAAAAGCTTGCCATCTGTTCGTTTGAAAAACGCGAATGCATCCGTTGTGTACTCACTGCGTATGTGTTTCATACGCTCCTATCCGTCAAACATCTGTCTACTGCAATTTCATCCGCTCAAAAAGTTTGAGCTGACAAAACATTTGGGCAACAAACGTTCTACGTCCGTTGTCATCCATTACACATCCGCTGTATCCTCTCGGCCGTCCGTGGAATCCCTTTCAACTCACATCCGCTGCAGCTGAAAGCGGAAAGAGGGAGAAGCGAAGATACATGGAACTCCACAACAGAGTTAGTAGCACAGAAATAGAAAGGATGTAAGGCAGAAGCATCTCGTATATTAAAGCATTAAAACGGACAAAACATTTGTATATTGGACGTATCTCGGATATTTAGGATGTCTGGAGTATGCCTAGAGTATGTGGAAGGAACCTAGGGAAAACCGAATATTCCTATAAAAAGGGGAGGAAATCACCTGGATCTTCACGATCAGTCCAGCAGCCGTTGGTCTACAGACCTCTTCACCCTTGCTCTTGCTCTTCCACATCATCCATTGATCTCCACCATGGATCATCACACACTTATCACACGCCATCATTCAACACCAGAACCAAGCCCTCTTCAAGACTGGTTTCACCTTTTCTATGGAAGGAGAAGAAGAGACGTCAAGCAGCTGTGTGGGTCTGGATGATGGATTGGGAGAAGAGTGGAGTTTGGACTGTCTTTGACAAGTTGATGGTGGAGCTGAGGAATGAAGACACTCGTGCATTCCAGCACTTCATGAGGATGCCACCAGCCATGTTTGACGAACAGGTTGAGCATCTGAACCCGGTTGACCAAGCCGAGCACCAACTTCCATCCAGCCTAGACCCTGGAGTGAAGGTTGGCACTGACTCTGTCCCCACCTGGCCTCTGGAACCACATACGAGAAACATGCATATGCCTGGAGGGTGCCACACAACAGCATCAGCAAAGTGGTCAGAGAAGTGGTGCAGCCATCATCGAAGAATACGTGGAGGAGCTCCTCCAGTGTCCCACCACTGAAGAAGGCTGGAGGAAAGTTGCAGGAAGAGTGGTATCAGAGGTGGAACTTTCCCCACACCCTTGGAGCCATAGATGGGAAGCACGTGGCCTGCCAAAAGCTCCAGCCAACTCAGGATCCTCTTATCACAACTACAAGGGCTTCATCAGTATCATCCTCTTTGCCATGGTTGATGCTGACTACAAGTTCATGTGCACTGATGCTTCAGGCAACGGCTCATCTTCAGATAGCCAGGTATACAATTGCCAGTGACCTCAAGGATGGGCTGGAACGCAACCTTCATCATGGGTTTTCCAGATCCAAACCCCCTACCCAATGACACACAAGATGTGGTCCTACTTCATTGTGTTGATGACGCCTTCTCCCTCAGAAACCTACCTCATGAAGCCCTACAGTTCCAGTTACCTCCCACGAAGAGAAGATCTTCAACTACAGGCTGTCCAGGGCAAGACGGGTGGTGGAGAACGCCTTTGGCATCCTGGCTAACAGGTTCCAGGTACTTCTCACCACCATGCAGCATCACCCGCAGACTGTGAGGAGCATCGTGGAAGCTTGCTGCATCCTGCACAATTCTCATGTGCACTCGCTGCCCAAGTGTTGCAGAACAGGCTTGTGGACCATCAACAAGGAATGGGACATGGAGCCAGGTGAATGGAGGCAAGGGAAACCTGATAGGACACTGTGGATGTACAAGCCCAACAGAGCTTCACGTAAGGAAGAAGCAGCGCAACCTCCTGAACACTGGTGCAACTCCCAGCTGGAGCAGTGGAGTGCAAGACAGGATGATAGATGCTTAATGGATGCTTCCTTGAGCCTGTCTCATCACACGGATGAGATTGTGCCATGTATGTTGAGTGGCCCTACAATGAATAGGGCATTAATAAAGAGCTTTGTTTATTTGAAATGTGTTGATCAATGAATAAATTGTATTGATAAAAAGGGTCATATGTGTGGCAGCTGGGAGGGTGGACCATACAGTCCGACTATGCTTGCACTGGAGGTTTATCAATTCCCACAGCTACCCTTACCCATCCCACCAACTACCTTACTATCCCACAGTTTATCCTTACCCATCCCAGAACTATCCTTACCAATCCCACACTATCCTTACCCATCCCACAAGTATCCTTACCCATCTCACAGCTACCCTTACCCATCCCACAAACTATCCTTAACCCATCCCACAAGCATGCAAGGCCTTAACCATTTTTTCAAAGTTTTCACCAACACTTATTAAGTAAATAAAATTGAACCAAGAGTGTGAAGCAAAGATAACCTTTATTAATAACTGGTCTTAAGTAATCTTATGGCATGTCCTGGTCTCAGCTGGTTGAGCAGGCCAGGGACTGTGAGGTGGCTGTGGCTGGAGTGCTGGTCTGAGGCACCATTGGGGTGCCTGGCCCCAGAGTACAAACAGGAATGTGTGTTCAGGAAGCTCTCAGAGAGCTGACTCCAGTTCCGTGAGGTTGAGAGGCCTTCCCTCAAGGACTTGGGATGTCAGGCACAGTTACTGAGAAGCGATATGACAGATGTTCTGTTGAGGGGCTTGGCTGTGGGGTGGAGGAAGAGGAATGTAGTGGGGATGTCTGTCTGCAGCTGGGTCAGGTGAGGCATCTGTGGCATGCAATTGTACCTGGGCCTGGGAGCTGGGAAGGGCTGCCTCTAGCTCTGTGGGCAGTCCTGGCTACTCGTAGCCTGGTCCGAGGGTAGGTTGAGGGGCTGTTGAAAGCCGTGGAAGGCTGTGACATCGCCTGGGGTGGAGGAGCAGTCCTGGACTGGGTCGGAGCAGGTTCAGCTGGGCCTGGAGTGCAGTAGTGCTGTGATCTTCTGCTTCATCACCTGGTATTGGGCTTCGGGCAGGTCCATGAGTCTGCTCACATACGTGATGAAGGCCTTCTGGTTCGAGGAATGGTATGTCGCTGTGGACCAGTTGAGAAAGATCTTGCTGGTCTTGATTGTGTCCCTTATCTCCAGCAGGACAGTGTTGGCTCTGGCCCTCCAGTCTGCCTCTCTGCCTGCTTTCTGTGGAGGTGGGCTGATGAGATCTCCCAGTCAGTGAGCTTGACAGCTGCCTGGCCAGATTTCTTGAGTGCAGCTTGCCATACCAGGTGTGCATGTGCTTCCACCATCCCAGAAGTACATCTGGCTCTCTGCCTTGTCTCTCCACGCTGCCTGCTTTCTCTTGGTGGTCGCGATAGAGCCTGTGCCCTTCCTCCACAGGTACTCGTTCTCCCTCTAGCCATTCCAGCACCTCCTCCTCATGGTCCTTGGAACTGGAGTACTGTTTCCTCTCTCCCTCTCCTTGCCTTGCCTCTGCCTCCCTCTGGCAGGGGGTTCAGGGCCTTCAGCAGCAGGACTTTGAGGGCCTTGGGGCTGGTCCATCACAGGCAGCAGCAGCAGCACCAGCAGGAGAAGCACCAGCAGCACCAGCAGGAGAAGCACCAGCAGTAGCAACACCAGAAGCACCAGCAGCAGCTGCAGCAGAAGCACCAGCAGCTTCAGAGTCACGCCAGAGGGTGGGATGGTGGTTCTGTCCTTTCTTCCAGGGCTGGCAGGAGTAGGCACAGCGCTTCCTCTTCTTCCCTGACTGACGGAACCATGGGTGTTCTTTTCAAGATGTTCTGGCAGCAGGTCTTCCTTCTGAATGGTGACTGCTATGCGAACTGCATCCTTTTATATCCATGGAGCTGACTGCAATTCATCCTCCTGTGCATGCGCAGTGAACGCTTTGGCATCTGCTACGCATCCGCTATGCATCCTAAATAGCATCCGTGATGCATCCGCGTCATCTGCTATGCATGCCGCTCCTTCCACTACCGCGTCTGCTTCACTATTCTCCCCCGGAAGCCTTTTGCGGGGGGGGATTTGTTTTTTTTTTGTTTTTGTTCATTTTTTTGTCTTTGGGCTTTTTCCCCATTTTTTCGCTTGCCAAAATCCGCCTAGCGCTTCCTACGAACATCCGCTTACCATCCTCACTACGTACTACCCACGTCCATTCCTTTCTGTTGTTTTCCGTTCTGTTTATGCAAATTTGGGGCACTTTTGAAAGTGGATAACAATGGATGGAGCCACCCCTGAAATTTTTCTCGTCCGCTGTGTCCTTTTTGCATATGTTTTGCATCCATCGGCCAGTGTGACCTAGCCTTAAGAGAGGGCTGAGCACTGAGAAGTGGTATATAAGTCTAAGTGCTATTGCTATTCTGTTCAGGGCCAGTTGCTTGAATATAAGAGGAAGAGAGGCTGCAGCACCTATGCCCTGCATGTGGATGTTCCAGAGGCACCATGAAAGGATCAAATTCCTGGCTAAGGGAAGCTGGGAAAGAAAAGTCAAAGCCTCTCCTTTGACTCAGCAGGGATCTTCTTATAATTTGGGTTTGTGCACTGTGCAAAACCATGCTTAAGTATGGTTTGTTAAATAACTGTATATGAATGGGCAATATTGGTACATCTTTGTACCTTTGTTTTCTTTAGCTGGACATTGCATCATTTTTCAGTTCTTAGTCCTAAATATTTCTTTTTCAGGTGACGTGTGAAAAGATTCAACCTTTCACATAAGTTACAACCTAAAGAACGCATAGCTATTGATGTTTGTACTATGCAAACAGAAAATTGGCAAGCTTTTAATTCAGCGTGATAGTTTATTCATACATCACTTGAAGCTTTAAACAAGCCTTTCATCCAATGTTTGTAGATGGGTGATATGGGATTGATTTTCTAAGTCTTATTCCAGTCTTTCTCAGCAATTTTTAAAACTGTTTAGTTATATTTGGCTACTCATATCCTGGAACATTTATTTCTTGCAAATATTGATATGTCAACAGTATCTGTGATATCTATTACTGAAGTCATTGGTAACACCTCTAGCTATAACCTGAAATAACTTAAAAGGTTGTACACAGAAATGATCCTTCAACGTCTTTAGGAATTTTTTTGCTGTAAGATTACAGGCTTTTCCCATGAGTGAAGAGGGGTGTTGTTTTTGGCAACTTTTGAACATCTTGACATCTGAACAACCTCATTGCAAGCTGTTCATTTTGTTGTTTTACTCCTGGCCTCCAAGCAAAACCATGACCCAGTGACTTCATTTTTATTGGTCCAAGAGATCTAGCTAGTTTGTCCTCTAAGACTTGAGTTTTCAGCTTGGAAACTATGGTGTTCACAGCTCCTACATGATGCAATATGTGTCCATTATTCGCCTCACTTCTAGAAACCAAGAGGCCATGAGTTTTATCTTAGTGAGCTGGGTTACTTAAATCCAGTCACTCTTTCTTAGCCCAGTTCACTTCAACAGGCAACAACAGGTTTGTAGTGGGGAAAATAAAAGGCCTATTAGATTTGTTCACTGCCTTGAGTTATTTATAAAAATAATAGGTGACGTAAATAAATAAAGTTTAATGGAGTTAAAGTTCTAGTGCAGGGGTGTCAAACTCAATTTCATTGAGGGCTGCATCAGGGTGGTGTTTGACCTCGAGGGTTGGGGTGGCCATGGCCAGCTTGACATCAGTTGTGTCCTGGATGCCTGTGGTGGTCTGAGTGCTCCTGAAAATGGGCTCCTGAGCTCCATTTTTGGTTGTGACAACTTCAGCTCTCTGCCAGTGAAAACAGAGCTCAGGGGGGCCACACATGGACCTCCCCGAGGTCTGTTTTTGCTGGCAGAGGGCTGCAGGTGACCATCACAGCTGAAAACAGAACCTGGGAACCGGAGCTCCATTTTCACAGGCAGAGGCCCCATGGGCTGGTCCTTCGCTATTTCCGTGATGGCCCCACGATCCAGGTCTGGCCCACGGGCCTTGAGTTTGACACACCTGTTCTAGTGGAATGAATTTGAACCCAAATCTTATTCTAAATTCCCTCTTTCAAGTTTGGGCAAATAAATTATTGGATTATTATTTTAGAGGAGAATATTTGTAGCTTATATTGGAGATCCTTGGTGCACTGATGTTACCTAGCTTGGGCAATTAAGCATTTAACCAAGCTCAGGTTTTTACTTTGTCTGCTGGGTTTTTTCTATTGATTGAAGGAAGAATGGCTATAGTTACTCAGAGTCCTACTACCTTCCCAGCTTTCCCTTCAGTAGCTACAGGTGCTGGCATATAGAAGAAGAAAAAACCTGGGAGTGTCAAAAGGATAGAGACAAGGACAATGAATACAGGAGTGGCATAAGCTAGAGCAGCCTTGAGAGAAACCTGGAGCCTTTGTAAAACTTTCACTCTTTAGCACTAGCTCACAGCCTGACTTTGTATGCATATAAAGGAGGTTTTGCCTTCTGCTAGATAGGCAGAGCTGCTGCTTGCCTCCAGCATTGCTGAAATCAATAATACGAGATTTGATTTCAAATGAAGGTGTGGTCTCTGTGGCTTCAAAACTATGGAGCCATTTTCCTCTACCCTGATTGTGACAGCAAAAAAAATTAAGGCTCTTTGCTTTACTAATTTTCTGAAGAATTAAGCTCTAGGGGATCTGCAAGGATTACAACACAGTGCAACAATTGAACACCAATACAAGTTCAGTAGTATGGTTAATCAATCATTCACTGATGGTAACAATCTAATAAACCTAGAAGTAGGATTTCAATAGTAACTCTCAAGAGAGAAATGTTGTCCCAAACCATGATGGATTGAACATTAAAAAGTCATGGCATGGAACTGACACGAATACAAATGTTTCATAAAGATGATGCTGAATTTGTCCAATATCCCAGGATCCTGACCATATTTTTGGCTGCACTGTTAAACAAACTTCTTAAGAATAATTTCTTCAAAGTAGGAAGATGCAAGTTTTCACTGTATTGCTTCTTTATGTCTCTGCTTATGAACAGTGCCTGAGGCTAAGTAGGTAACATACTTGCCCAGTAGCTACATTTGAATTTTTGAGAGTGCATTTGGCATGGTTTCACAAAACCCAGAGAAAAAAAGGAGAGAAGCTTACTTATTCACAAAATGACTGAAGAGGAAGGCTGCAACCAATGACAATATATTTTATCACCAGAAAACCCAACCTATGCAGCTAGTCCCTGTCATCTCTTCCTGCCAGCCACTCAAATTGACATTTATTTTTTATTATCTCATTTTTGTGTGTGTATGGACACACTTTTGAACAAACCACCAAACTGCAAACTCGCAAGCAGCTCCTTATTGACTAAAAATAGTTACTGTATAAGCACCTTTATAAATATTATTATATGTAAAAGATTATACAAGAAAAATGTTTGGAATTGCTGAATGCCACTTTCTTGTTTATTGCTTTTTAATTGAAATATTTTTTTAAAAAATCTAGATGAGTTAAGCCTCTGTCACACTGCACCAACGGATGGAAAGAGGATGTAAAACAGAGAAAAACACTTGCCATCCGTTGGTTA
>BHFT01007648.1:0-20603 GCA_004320025.1 Laticauda laticaudata | reverse complement strand
CAGTCTGAACAGGTTTTGGTTCTGGTGATGAATGAGCGCAGCTATCATACGGACTGTGTCATGATCCATGGTGGATAACAATTGATGATGTTGAAGACCAAGACCAAGGGTAATGAGGTCTGTACACCATGGCTGCTGGACTCATACTGAGATCTAGATGATTTCCTCTCCCTTTTTATAGAAAATATCGGTTGTCCACTGCATGTCCTTCTACATACTGTGGACATACTCCAGACATCCTAAATAAATGAGATACATCCCAGATACAATTTTTTTTGTCCATTTTTAATACTTTAGAGTTGCATATGCTTACATCCTTTCTATTTCCGTGCTACTAACGCTGTGTAGACGTTCCGTGTTCCTTTTGTTTCTTCCCTCTTTCCGTTTTCAGCTGCATGTGAGTTGAGGAGATGGCCAGAGGATGCAGAGAGGATACAGTCGACGTTTAACAGATAATAACGGACATAGAATGTTTGTTGCCCATATATGTCGCGGATGTACATCCTACGTGGTGGAAAGTTCATCCGTTCCCAAAGTTTTGTGCAGCTCAAAACTTTTTGCGCGGATGAAATCGCAGTGGACGGATAGAGCGTATGAAACACGTATGTAATGAGTACACAACGGATGCATAACGTTTTCCAACGGATGGCAAGCTTTTTTTAATGTTTTACATCCTCTTTGCATCTGTAAGTGCAGTGGGACCGCGCCTTAGAAGAGAAACTGCAGTGAAAAACTTCTGTCACATTTAACTTATTGCAGCTTGGAGTGTCTGTTGGGGAATACATTCCTGTATGACCTGCATAAGGTATTTGTTTTTAAAATGATTCATCCTAAAAATATTTCCAAGTGATGCATTTACTAGAAGATAGATATTCACAAGAAAAACTATTAAGCAGCAGACCAAAGCAAACAGATTAAGTTGAATTAACCCCAAAAAGCTTCTGGGAAAAAAACTCCAAGACTTCCAAACTTTTACTACAAAGGCTTCCATACACATGCACACACCCAATACAGAAGCCTCTGGACAAGAAGTCTTGATAGTTTCAGGTATAATTAGTTAATTAAATACAAAGTACAAATATTTTTACAAAAACAAGATTTTCTCTTCATCACTTGCTTCAGAGAAAATTCTTGTTTGTGTAAGAAATATTTGTTCTTCATATTTAATTAGTTAATTATATTATACCAGCAACTAGTAACATAATAGTTCTGAAAATGCAGCCTATAAATAGTATATTTAAAAACATAAATAAGTAAAAATATTGTAGAAGGAAAGGAGCTTTTTTCAAAAGACAATGGACATTTTTTTTCCTTGAAGACATTTTGCTTTTCATCCAAGAAGCTTCTTCAGTTCTGACTGAAAGATGGAGAATGGAAGGGTTTAATCAGAAGTGAAGAAGCTTCTTGGATGAGAAGTGAAAGGTCTTCAAGGAATTTCAAATTCAGTTGCCTTTAGGGGGGAAAAAACATCTTTGGTACAACCATGATCTCGATGACTGGGAATCTCCATAGGCATTGTAGAAACAATTTTGAGAAGTATGCTTAAGTTATATTGTGTGTGTGAGAGAGAGAAGGAGGCAGGGAGGGAAGGAGGAACCACACACACACCACACATATACACACACAGAGACATATATACATATAAATATATAAAACACACACACATATACATACATCATACACTCATACATACATACACACATACATTCACATGCATACACATGTAACAAATATATATAACATATAACTAACATATGTTCCCAAACCCACTTCTCTTGATGAAAATTATGAGATAGCTTGTATCACGAGGCTATATTTGTTTTCTTTTAGCGTTGCATTCTATTTATTTATTTTATTTGGTTTATCAATTACTTACAAGGTAATAGGTATAAGTAAAAACATAATTATGAATACATGGATACATTTAAGAAAAATAAAAGAAACAATAGGACAGGGATGGTAGGCACATTGGTGCGCTTATGTATGCCCCCTAGAGACCTCTTAGGAAAGGGGTGAGGTCAACAACAGACAGTCTAAGATTAAAATTTTTGGGGTTTGGGGAAGAAACTATAGAGTCAGGGAGAGTATTCCAGACATTGACCACTCTGTTGCTGCAGTCAAGTTTGTTGCGATTAACCTTGAGTTTGTATCTATTGGTTGCTCTTGTGTTGTTATGGTTGAAGCTGAAGTATTCATTAACAGGTAGGACATTGCAATGTATGATTTTATATACTGATACTTAGATCGGACCGAAGTTCTAGGTTTTCTAGGTCTAGAATTTCAAGTCTGGTGGCATAAAGTATTCTGCAACGAAGTACAGGAGGTGCCCCAAAAGGGAGGCTGCTTCCTTTACCTGCGTCTTCACCACCCACCACCGCCTCCACCTGCTGCCTCTGCCTGCTTCCTTTCATTACCCAGGAGAAGCGAGTGGCTGTGGCAGTGGAGGTGCTCCGAAAGGGAGGGATGTCTTGGGGCTGATTACTTTCTTATTCTCCCACCACCGCCTGCTCTGGAGCTTGCCGAATCAGTTCATCCCAGACATTGTGGTGTCATGAGAGAGAGTGTGGTGTGCGTGTGTGTGTGTGTGTTGAGAGAGAGAGAGACAGAGAAGAAAGAAAAAGGAAGAGGAAGAAAGAAAGAAAGAAGAAAAGAAAAGAAAGAAAGAAAAGAAGAAAGAAAGAAAGAAAGAAGGAGAGAAAGAAAGAGACAGAAATAGGAAGGGGGAGAGAGTGTGGAAAGAGAGAGAGAGAGACAAGAAAAGAAAGAGCAAGAAAGAAAGAGGAAGGAAGAGAAAGAAATAAAGAGAAAGAAGAGAAAGAAATAGAAATAGAAAGAAAGAACAAGAAAGGAGGGAGAGAATGAAAGAAAGAATGAAAGAAAGAAAAAGAAATAGGAGAGAGAGAGAGAAAAAACCCTCTCTGCTATTATTTTTAATTGTTCCATCATTTATCATATATTAAAATTTTACACTGTCCCACACCTAGAGTGATTTTACTGGCCTTTCTTTTGCCCAGATATTTTTCAGAGTTACATGCATTCAATGTTTATTGTCCACAGCATAAATACATATGTGTTTAACAAAGTTGAAAGAGACTATGGAAGTCTTCTAGTCCAACCCCTGCTCAGGCAGGAAAACTGAGGATGCCAAACTCTGAGTAGAGTCCTGGAAGAGTGTCAGAATAACAGAATAACACTTAAAAGGGGGGAACCCTGTAACATTTCAGATAAAGGCCCGTCTCTTAAAAACTTACAGTGATTGAGCACCTAGAACTTCTGGAGACAAGCAGTTCCACTGGTTAATTGTTCTCACTGTCAGAAAGTTTCTCCTTAGTTTTAGGTTGCTTCTCTGTTTGTTTTGTTTTGATCCATGCTTCTTGTCTGCCTTCTTTGGAAAACACATCCTCCCCTCCCCCGAGATAGTATCAGCAGGTTCTGATCAGTTCTGGAGAACCTATAGCAGAAAATTTGAGTAGCTCAGAGAACCGACAAACACCACCTTCTGACTGGAGATTTTACAGTATCCTTCCCTGCCACCACCCATCAAGTCATACCCACAGAAACTGGTAGTATAAAAAAATGAATCCCATCATTGCTCCTCTTTCTTTCTGGCAGCCCTTAAAAGCCTGTTGGCCTATCACACTTTTGGGCAAAGCATGTCTGTGTACTGAATCATCAGTCTAAGGAGCTTGATAGTTGCGCTTTGTAAAATGTAACTTGGCCAGCATTCACAAGAAGGCACAAGAAGACATGAATTTGGGCATGGATTCATTACCTTTTGAGTACGGCTTTGGGGAAAGGGCATGTCAAGGAGGGACAGCTTGTCTTCAATCTGTGAGTTGGTATCAAAGCTCTTCTCCTAGAACATATTCAGAAGATTGTTCAGTTTGGCAAAGAACATTGTAAAATGCATGTTTCAAATCAATTAGTTCATTAAAACCTTCTAGACTTGACAATAACCTTCAAGGTTCAGAGTGTTGCTTTGTAAACATTGACTTTTATGGAACAGATTGAGATCTGGCTGTTCCAGCATTTATTTCCAATTACAAGGTACTATGAAAAGTCTGCCTGGGGTGGTGTGGGGAGGAGGAGAAAATCATTTATAGAATATATACAGCAATTCATTAATACTCTTATAATGTTTAAATGTTCACTTTTTAAATCTTGGGGTGATCATAAAACTGCACACTACTTTGCTAACTACCTTGTGCCTACTTGATTATGAAGACCCATCCATAGATGTATCTTGAAGGCTATACTATTTTATTTTAGGAGACATTCAAAATGGATATTTAGGTAAGCATCTTATAATTCAATATGCAAATAAACATGTCATACAGTTTACTTTTGTTTCCCATAATTGGCTGCAATTCTTCTTGAATGAACTCATCCTTATAAAGGTAGCTTTGTCTTTACATACATCTGATTTATATGTAAATGATCTAGTTGGTTTGGCCTTTGCATGAATGTATGAATCTATTGGTTATGTGTTAAGCACAAATCATTTATCAAGCTTAATTAATTAACTAAAGATAAGCAATCCTCCTTTTGGTTGAATTCAGCAATGTGGTTTGCCAGTGTAGCATACTATAGAACAAGGGTGTCAAACTCAAGGCCCGTAGGCTAATGTAGGATTCAAAAATTTTACTACTTTTTTTTACTGGTTCTGTGGGGGGGCTTATTTGGTGGGCATGGCTTGGTGGTCATGTGACTGGGTAGGTGTGGCCAACTCAATGTCACTCACAGTCAAGGGTGCCTCACCTGGCCCCTCTCCTCCCAACCATTCCTGTCAACACCCACTTATTATCTGCCATATATAGATGTACTTTCATGGACACTGAAAGGAGGAAATGGCACACATGCTTTGCCCAAGAGTGTGATAGGCAACAGGCTTTTAATGGGTGCCCAGAAAGAAGAGGGGGGAAGTAATGGGATTCAATTTTTTTTTTTACCACCAGTTCTGTGGGTATGACTTGATGGGTATGGCAGGGGAAGGATACTGTAAAATCATCCAGTCAGAGGTGATATTGCCAGTTCTCTGAACTACTCAAACTTTCCTCTATAGTTTTCTCCAGAACTGGTCAGAACCTCTGAATACCATCTCGGTGTGGGGGGGGGGATGTGTTTTCCAAAGCACCAGAAGGCAACAAGAAAACAATGGATGGAAACTGAACAACAAGAGAAAGCAACCTAAAACTAGGGAGAAACTTCTGACAGTGAGAACAGTTAACCAGCAGAAACTGCTTATCTCGCAGAAGTTCTGGGTGCTCAATCACTGTAAGTTTTTAAGAAAAGACTGGACAGCCATTTATCTGAAATGGTATAGGTTCCCCCCAATGTCCCTTCTAAGTGTTTTCTGTTATTCTGACACTTCTTCCCAGGACCTCTGTTCAGAGTTTGGCCCCCTCAGTTTTCCTGCTGAGCAGGGGGTTGGACTTGAAAATCTCCATAATGCCTTTCAACTCTGTGTAAACATGTGTATTTATGCTTTAAATAAACATGAATGCATGTAAACCCTGAAAATACCTGGGCAAAAGAAAGCAGTAAAATCACTCTAGGTGTAGGGACAGTGTTAAAATTTTAAGTATGATAAATGATGGAACAATTAAAAATAATAGCAGAGAGTTTTTTCTCTCTCTGTCCCTCCCCTATTTCTTTCTTTCTTTCTTTCTTTCCTTCTTTTCTTTCTCTCCCTTCCTCTTTCTATTTCTTTTCTTTCTTTCTCTTTTCTTTCCCTTCCTCTTTCTTGCTTTTTCTTTCTTGTCTCTCTCTCTCCCTCTCTCTCTCACACACACCACACTCTCCCCTTCCTATTTCCTTTCTTTCTTTCTTTCTCTTCTTTCTTTCTTTCTTTCTTCTTCTTCTTTCTTTTCTTTCTTTGCTTTCTTTCTTTCTTCCTTTTCTCTCTCTCTCTCTCTCTCTCTCTCTCTCACACACACACACACACACACACACACACACCACACTCTCTCTCATGACACACACACACCTGAACTGGGATGAACTGATCCAGCGAGCTCCAGAGCAGCGGGCAGTGGGAGAATAAAGAAAGTGATCAGCCACGGGACATCCACCCGCCCTCCCTTTCGGAGCACCTCCACCACCACCTGGTGATGAAAGGAAGCAGTGGCAGAGGCAGCGGGCAGAGGCAGCAGTGGAGGTGGGCAGTGGCAGCGGGTAGTGGAGACGTGGCTAAGGAAAGCAGCCCTCCCTTTTGGGGCACCTCCGCTGCCACCCACTGCGCCACTGCTGCCACATGGTAGAGAGAGCTGGAAGAGCGCTGTGTGGTGGCTTAGCCAGCCAGCTGAGCCCAGGGACAGTGGGGATAGCCTGGCAAGGTCTGGGGATGGTTTGGGGAGGTTCAACAAGCTCTGGGGATGGTGGGGGAGGATCAGAAAGCTCCAGGGACAGTAGGAGAGCCCAGCAAAGTCCAGGGATGGTGGGGAAGGGGCTAGCATGACTCGCAGGCTTACCTCCAAGTAGACAGATGAGGCCTGCTCAGTTTGGGCACAGGCACCACATGGGAAAGCAGGTTAGAAAGGCAAGCCACAAGGACCCAGCATGCTGCATAGGAGGTGAAGAATGACTGGGCAGGGCAAGCAGTGGGCAGGTCAGCGGCGTGACCAAGCATTGGGTGGGTGGGGCAAGCACACAAATGGTGACTGGGCAATTGGATCAGGGGTGTGGCCAGCCAGAAGTCACTACCAGTTTGGCAACCTATGCCAAATCGCCGCTACCGGTTCTACCGAATCGGTGTGAACTGGTTAAACAGCACCTCCGCCATGGGTCGAATCTGACCCTCGGGGTGCTTAGATCTGGCCTGCAGGCCGTCCTGGAAACAACAAAGATCCAGCCCATGGTGCCTCTGTTAATGAAAAAGGAGCTCAACAGGGCCATGATGGCCTCCTGCAGCCCTTTGCCCACAAAAATGGAGCTTGAGGAGGCTCCATTTTCATTGGCAGAGGGTTGCAGGAGGCTGTCACTGTTGAAAACAGAGCTTGGGAGCACATTTTCATTGGCAGAACGTACGGGTCACAGGCACCCCTGACATGAATTACTTCAAGCTAGTCACACCCACCCTGGCCATTCCCCCTGAGATCAAACACAACCCTAATGCGGCCCTTTATGAAATCGAGTTTGACATCCCTGCTATATGTGTTGATACCCATTATGGTTACTGAGAATTGAGTTCAGTGTGTTATGTGAATACACTAAAAATCAACAAGCCATGATTAGGAAACGACAGCTGGCATTTTGACTGAACTCATCAGATACTACCTTCCATATTACACTTATTTAGATATCGTGAACATGCTTATTTCACAAGTGATTCATTGGCATCCACCCAGTTTTCCCCGACTGACTCAATATTCAAAAGAAACAAAACAAACATTAACACACAAAACTCCTACACACAGCCCAAATCATTATTACTCAAAACATTAGGAAGCTTAAAACTCTTATGTGCCTTGTTAGGTAATGCACTAACAGAAGCAGCCTGTTAGAAAAATAATTGCTGATCATCTGTAGAAGTAAACGGGACTATATATGGCAGCAACAAGGCAAGGAGAAAACTAGCTAGCAAGTTAGTTAACTGGACCTGCTATACAAGAGAGACATTATAAAAACAACTTTATTTTTTGGGGCAGTAAAACTCAAACTTTCAGAGCAAGGCAAAGATAATATATAATGCAAGGGCTCACTGTGTGCCTAATGGAGCATAACATTCATTTACAAGAGTTGCATGGAAAGGAATCCTATCTCACAGAGCTTTGTTATCTATCTGGGTCATGCTGTTCCATGTTCTTAGTATGCCTCTCTGGTGCGCAACCATCTTTCTCTAGCCAATCCTTCTGTTCCATGTTGCACTTCTGTACTGAAAACCAAACCACAGCAGGTCACAGGGAATCTCTAAACACAGAATCCCTTAGCATCATTCCCGTTTTAACAATGTGTCATTGAATTGCACAGCAGCCGTCCAGATGAAGTCAGAGACACTGAAAGAAACTTGTAGTCTTTTATATAAATATAATTAATATTCAAATTTACAGCAGACTTTGTTATCATCCAGAAAAACATACAGGACTCAAAAATACAGTAATGTGGAACACATTAATCACAAGGTAAATTCCAAACAGTATACAGAACACACACAAAAAAGAAGGGGGAGAAAGGGAAACTCCTCCTTTATACTTACAACAACCAATCGTAGTGTAGATTGCTTCATGCATGAGTTAGCACTCTCTAACTAATCAACGACAACTGTGTGTTTTGGGCTATTGTACACTTTTCTGTTCCACCTATTAAATTCATTATCCTAAACACAATGGTGCTAATTTATTTCCAGCTCATAGGGGGTCTACCTGAAATCATTGGAAATACACTTGGTGAAAGGATGAGATGTTGTAGATCTGAGGAATTTCTCCATTGGCAAAAATAGTTTCTTGAGCGTAGTCACTATTTCACAGTGCTGCTTGATGATTATTCAGTTCCATCTTCATAGAAATTGCTAAAGGTCTTTGCAGATGGTCAGATAAATAAATGTAATGTGAAGTAAGGATGGCAGTGGATGGATATTTTTTTAAAAAAACCCTTCCTTTTGCATGCAGTAGTATAGGAATATTTTCGTTTCTGCAGCAGCTGTGATGCATCAGTGTTGGGCAATTACTTTTGCTTCTTTTTCTCAGAATGGCAATGTTGTAGAAGTGAAGGCAAGCTGCTTTTAAGGAATTTGGAAGTGAAAGCACTGCAGTCTGGAAGAATCCACCCAAATCAGTTGAGGTTTTCCACCCCTTCCCCCAAAACCCACATCAAATAGCATGGCCGCTCTCAGGAAGAAATAACAAGCAGCAAATTATACATTTGCTGATGTCATCACACAAATGTTTATGTACTTAGATCTACAGGTCCTGTCACACTGCCCAACGGATGCAAAACATTTGTAAAAAGGACACAGCGGGGATGAGCAAAAATTTCCATCCGTTGTTATCCGCTCTCAAAAGGGCTGCAAAATTGCCATAACACAAGCGATAACACGGGAAAGAACGCACGGCGGGCTGAGGACGCAGGCGGATGAGAAAACGGCGATGCAGAGCCGAAGCTAAGCGGATGAAGTGGATGAGAGCAGATGGCACCAGCGTAGGCTTCCAGGGGACGTCAGACAAAGCGGAACACGGACACGGATTGAAGCGCTATGCAAGCAGCGGCATGAAGCGGCATGCACAGCGCAAGCCTAACGCTATGCCTACGTTAATTGCGCGCGGGGGATGCATTGCATAGCCCCATGGATATAAAGGAAGCGGCCGAGAGCAGGTCACCATTCAGATGGGAAGAAACCATCTGCGGCGGAGCGCTATTGAACAGCCTTGCCTGCCCTGCACTGCATGCTGCCTGCGAAGCCTTGCTGCAAGCCTTTCCTGCCAGACCTCCCTTCCAGCCTTGCGGTCTTGCCTGCCCTGCCAGCCTCGTGCCACCTCCCTGCCGAGCCTTGCTGTTCTGCCTGCCTCGCCTTGGCTGGCCAGCCAGTCTCTGCCAGGCCTTGAGTGCCTGCAGCCATGCCAGCCTTCCTGCCAGCTTGTGCCACCTCCTGCCAGCCTTGCGCCTGCTGCCTGGCACAGCTCCTGCCAGCTTGGTACCTGCCAGGCCTCCCTGCCACAGCATACCCCACCATGGGGAAGAAACGAAAAGCCTCAGCATCTGCTGCCAGCTCTGGCAGAGGGACAGGGCACATTCCACCCCCCTGGCCTCACTCTGGTTCGCTGGGGCTTCTGTAGCACAGGCTCGCTCTTCTGGGCTGGAGCTGCTTGCTGCTTATGCTTCTGGAGGAGTGATATGAGGATCAGACAAGGCACGCCAGCCACCAGCCAACCTACACAGGCCACTGGACCCTTCATCCCTGAGACTGAACGCCAAGAGGAGATGCCCAGAGACTCTATTTTTCTATAGCTTCTTGTTAATAAGTCTATCTGGATTACACACTTGCTTCATTTCTTTTTTTTAATAAAGGTCTTGTTGAAACTTTAAAACTGGTTTAAGCCTTTGCAATCGCTTGAGGATGGGTTAAGATACGTGGGATGGGCAGGGATCAGCTGTGGGATGGTAATTAGTATGGGCATGGGTAGGATAGCAGGGGATGGTAATAGGCTGTGGGAGAGTATAAACCTCCAGTGCAAGCATAGTGGGACTGTGGTCCACCCTCCAAGGTGCCACACATATGGGCCCTTTATTATTCAATAATAATGTAATCAATCACCCAAATATGTCACATAACACAACTCTTTTTAATGCCCCTCTTCATTGTAGGACTCAACAACCATGCACAACACTCAGTCAGTGTTATGCCACAGGCTCACAGAAAGTGCATCATTAACCATCTATCATCCTGTCTTGCACTCCACTGCTCCAGCGTGGGAGTTGCACCAGTGTCTCAGGACGTTGCGCTCGCTTCTTCCCTTCACGTTGAGGCTCTGTGGGCCTTGCACCTCAGTGTCTGATTCGGTTTCGGCCCTTGCCTCCATTCCCCAGGCTCCTGTCCCATTGCCTTGTTGGAGGTCCCACGAGCCTGTTCTGCAACCACTGGGTAGCGGGTAATGGTGCGCATGAGATGTGCGATGACAGGCAAGCTCTCCATATGATCCTCCTCACGGTCCCTGGCAGATGCTGCATCGGTGGTTGAGAAGTACCTGGACCTGTTGCGCCAGTGATGCCAAACGGCGTTCTCGACCAACCGCCTTGCCCGGACACCCCTGTAGTGAGATCCTCTCTTCATGGTGAGGCCATTTGGGGTGTAGGCTTATAGTTAGGTTCTGCAGAGAAGGCCGTCATCCCCCACGATGGAAGTAGGCAATCTTGCTTGTCGGTTGGGCAGGGGGTTCTGATCTGGGAAGCCACGATGAGGTTGGGTTCCAGCCCTCCTTTGAGGTGACGGTTGTATACCTGGCATTCTGGAAAGATGAGCCTGCCTAAGCATCGATGTTACATGAACTTGTAGTCCAGCATCGACCCATGGCGAAGAGGGATGATGCTGAGAAGCCCTTGTAGTTGAATAAGTGGACCTGACTTGGTGGCGCTTTGGCAGGCACGTGCTTGCCACCTAGGGCTCGCAATGGTGTGTGGAAGTTCCACCCTCTGATAGCCACTGTTCTGCAACTTTCTTTCCATCCTTTCAGTGAGAGGGGACTGGGAGGAGCTCTCTCTCATGCTATTCTTCAGATGATGGCCTGCACCACTTCTCTGACCACAATGCTATTGGTGTTGTCTGGCACCCTCCAGCCATATGCATGCTCCTGTAGGGTCCCTGAGCCAGGTGGCGCTAGAGTCAGGCCACCTTGAGCCCAGTGGTTCAGGCTGCGGGCGGAAGTTGGTGTTTGCCATTCGGTCAAACTTGGGGTGTCAAGGCGCTGCACAACTTCATCAAACTGGCGGAGCGCATCCTCATGAACTTCTGGAACGCCACCTACCGAGCATGCGTCTTCATTCTGAGCATCCACCATCAGGCTTGTTGTCAGTCCGTCCCTTGCTCTCTCTGGCGATTCCATCTTCATACCAGATGCTATCCTTGGGCCGCCGCATCCTTTTCCTCCATAGATAGAGTTCACAGAGCCTGTAGATGGCTTACGCACTGTTGCGAAGATGTGGCTTACCAAAAAGACTTATACACGATCCACAGTGGAATACGGCATGCTTGCGGAAAGAGGGAGAGTCAGCGACTGCAGGCGCAGAGGTCTGCACTGCAGGGCTGCTGGTCTGGAAGTGAGATGCAGGTTGGAGTTGGCTCCCCTTTTTTATAGGCAGTATAGTTTTCCCCTTAGGTGTCCCTTTGCAATCTCTATTGACATCCCTTAATTCCGAGATATGAACTTTTTTCGTTTTTAAATGCTTTATTATTTTTTGCAGGTTTTTTTTTCTTCTTTATTTTTCCTTTTTAATTCTTTTGCTAGCATCCTCCGCTTCCTATTTGCCTCCATTACGCTGGAGCAGATGGAGTTCGCGATGTGAACGTATACCGAGCGATCCCTATAGAGCGGATGCCTAGCGGCATGCAGAATGAATGATTGGATACATTTTCCTCAAAGTTTTGACAGTTCAAAACTTGTTCTGAGCGGATGAAACGTCAATAAACGGATGCTGGATGGATAGAGAGGATGAAAAACGGAGGCAGTGAGTACAGAACAGATGCATTGCGTTAATCAATGGATGACAAGTGTTTTTCTCCGTTTTATATCTTCTTTCCATCCATTGGTGCAGTGTGACAGGGGCTTAATGTTAGGATTCTAATATATAATGGTGGTATTTACGTGATGGCATAGTCCATTGTGACCTATCATTTTGGTGGAGTAGTTTGCTGCAGGGGCCATTGGTTAATTCTATTGGGGTTTTGTTTTGTTTTTTAAAGAAAAGAACTTATGCAGTTAATTTATATTAACTGGAAATAATTGAATATAATCTAAGATGAGTTATTATCAAATTTCAGCCCAGCTTTCTTTCCTGGTCTACTGTGCATGTTGGAACAATTGTAAGAACCTACAACAACTGTATTTTATGTAAGAATCAGGCTAGACATGTATATTTTCCAGGTCATGTGCAAAAGAAATCAGATCATATAAAGTTACCATAAATAGATTCATTCTTCAAAATGATGAAGCTACAGGGTTTCTTTTTTTATCTTTGAACAAAATGCTAAATCAACTGGCACTTGAAATGCAGAACATGAGAGAAGATTACTTGCCCAAGGGAAACATCTCCCAAAAATTCTGCAAAATTTCATGGCTACTAGCACCTTTTTTTCCAGATAGATATAAGTACTGACAATTCTCTGTCACTTCATATCAGGATTATCTTCAGGGGTGGGATTTTATCAGTTTGCACCTATTTGC
Organism: Laticauda laticaudata; assembly: GCA_004320025.1. Lineage (NCBI taxonomy): Eukaryota > Metazoa > Chordata > Lepidosauria > Squamata > Elapidae > Laticauda > Laticauda laticaudata. The sequence continues at coordinate 7,731 of BHFT01007648.1, read as the reverse complement.
TAGATCCAGTTGTTAACATTCTAAGCAGTTCAGAGAACCGGTTGTTAGAAGAAACTACTGGCCTAATCCTGTAAGGAAGGCAGGAAGGAANGCAGGAAGGAAACATTCTGGTGTTGCTTACAGAAACTGCCTCTCTGTTAACCCTTATTACATTCTTGGCAGGACTAGACTTCCTGTCTCTGGAACTTCTATGGAGTTTTTTTCCCTCCTTTGCTGGTACTTTGCTTGGGTGGAGTGACCATTCAAAGTTACAATGGCACTGAAAAAGTGATCATTTTTCACACTTATGACTGTTGCAGCATCCCCACAGTCATGAGAGGCCAGGTGAGGAGATGGCGTGCCTCGATGTGAGTGATATTGAGTTGGCCACACCCAGCCAATAACATGACCACCAAGCCATGTCAACCACCTAAGCCACAACTATAGAACCGGTTGTTAAAATTTTTGAATCCCACCCGATTATCTCGATCTTTTGAATGAAAACCATTGTGTTCATTGTGGGTGGATAATATGACTTCCAGGATCATAACATTTATATTTGAATTCAGGAAAGATCTTTAAAGGGATAAATTATCTTCTGCTTTTCTGACAGACTTGGTAAAACACTTCAGGATTTCTGGTTTCTAAGCCAGAAAACACTAATCAAAGTGAGGGCAACCAAAGGGCAGAACTGTAGATTAATGAGAATAGAGTTGCATCCAAGGAACAATTTAAGGGGAAGTTGCATGTGGAAATAATAAATAATTAAAAAAAAATTGATTGAAACATTAAACTGCACATATATTTCAGAAACCTTTTCTTTCTCACCTTAAACTTTGAGATGGGATTTGATGTATATACTGTATATGTACATGCACCTATACCTATGTGCATCGAAAGCCAATCTTCCAGACTAAATGAGAACTAAAGAAGTCTGTAATGTCTTCAGCAGAGGTGGTTTCAGCAGGTTCTGACCAGTTCTAGGGAACTGGTAGTGGACATTTTGAGTAGTTCAGAGAACCGGCAGTGGAAATTTTGAGTAGTTCAGAGAACCAGTAGCAGAAATTTTGAGTAGTTTGCAGAACCAGTAGTGGAAATTTGGAGTAATTTGGAGAACCAGTAGTGGAAATTTTGAGTAGTTTGGAGAACCAGTAGCAGAAATTTTGAGTAATTCGGAGAATCGGCCAATACCACCTCTGACTGGCCCTGGCCCCATCTATTCTCTGCCTGCCGACTCCCAGCTGATTGGCTGGGTTTTCTTTGGTTGCTCTGCACAGGAGAACAGAGCTGGAAAGCAGGTGGGGGGGAGGGAATATGATTTTGCAATAATCTTCCCCCAGGGGTGGGGAGGGAATGGGTATTTTACAAGATCCTTCCCCTGCCATGCCCAGAACCGGTAGTAAAACATTTTGAATCCCACCACTGATGTTAAGACATCTTTGGAATGTCAGGTTAAAAAAACCTGCTTTTGTAATCCTACACTTGGTACTGTTCTACTTTTTTAAAAAAGATTAATTAGTAGCTGAGGAGCACTCATTGCAAATACTAAAAAAAAAATCTTATTTCTCTGTGCCGACAGAACACGCAGCACTCATTTACTGCTATCCCCAAGGTATAGATCTGAAAGCCAGAACACTTTGAACAAATTTGTCTTGGATACTAACCCACTGGGATGCTGCATCCATGCTCTTGGGAAGAAAATACAGCAAGAAATGACCAACCAAGTCCCGGGAGCTGTTTCTGTCATCTGCAAAACCTAATCCCCAGTACAAGTCAAAACAATAGGAAATATTGCATCTAAAATACAAAAAAATATCCAGCTTTTCAATTACTGATTCTTTTCTATGTATGAACAGATCTTTTCCCTTCATTCCCTACTTTTTACATGTCTTGCCAGTTTAAGATTATGAGCATAGGAAAAGCTCCTTTCTTTCTTTCTTTCTTTCTTTCTTTCTTTCTTTCTTTCTTTCTTTCTTTCTTTCTTCTTTCTTTCTTTCCTTCTTTCTTTCTTTCTTTTTTTAAAGTGAATTTCTTTTGGAAACAATGGGCCCTTTCATGCCACCGCTTGCACTTACGAAATCCTCCAAAGCAGTTTGAAAATAACCAGCAATTGCCTTCTCAGATGCTGCCTTAAAATTCAGGGAACATGCTGAGAAAATCACTGGCCAATCTTTGCTCTGTTCAGTTGACCAGTACAAAGGTGGAAGAAAATAAAAAAAAGGCTCAATCAGTGTCCTGCCCTATTGTTGTAGTTCCTAAGGAATTGAAAATCCTCTTCTTCATTCAACTTTTCAACACAAGAAAGGAAATAAATTGCTAACCCCCATAAAAACTGTATGAGGGTGTTCTGTTAAAAATAAATAAATAAATACACACTAAAAGTAGCATTTAAGCTGCTGTACTACCGTCACCATACTGTGCATAAAAGCAGCTGAATGCAGATGCAGTCTAACAGCATCTTTGCACTTTTCTGCACTGTAACTACTACTAATTGCAGTTTCTAATGTTTCAAATCAAAGTTGCTCTAGTGGCTGGAGAGTGGGAAAGAAGAAAAGTCTGAAAACCAGTAGACAGAATCCAAAATATTCATTATAAAATGCAACAGAGATTGAGATCCAGGCTATTTGCTGCTCTTCCTATAGGCACAATACAGGTAGTCTTCGATTTATAACAGCTCATTTAGTGACCATTTGAAGTTACAATGGCACTGAAAAAGTGATTCATGATAATTTTTCAAACTCACGACCATTGTACCATCACCATGGCCACTTGATTCAGTTGCTTGGCAACTGGTTCATATTGATGATAGTATCCCAGGATCATGTGATTGCCTTCTGTGACAAAGAAGACAAACAAAGTCAATGGACAAGTCAGATTCAATTAACAACCATGTTATTAACTTAACAATTGTTTAACAACCGTGGCACAAAACATTGCAAAATGAGGCAAAATTCACTTAATAATTATCTCACTTAGCAACAGAAATTTTAGGCTCAATTGTGGTCTAAGCTGAGGACTATCTACCATGTTTCCCCCCAAAATAAGGCCCGGTCTTATATTTTTTGGCCACCCAAAAAAGGCACCAGGTCTTATTTGGGAGGATGTCTTCCACTGACTCACCTTGCAGTGGCAGCACCGATAGCCCCACCCAGCAGGAGCCTGCTGCCAGCCCACTTCTCCTGTGGCTGCTTGTCACCACTTGCACATGTTGCCCCCGGCCTCCGTTTCTCTGTCAGAGGCCTTCAGGAAAGGCCTCTGCAGGTTGTCTGCTATAATCCAGATAATAGGGAGAGGTGATTTGACAAGAGATCTATCTCTTTCGTCCTTGAATTCTTAGAAGACGGGACCTGCTTACACACTATCAGGCTGTTGGTTTTGATTATAACTTTTGCTTCATTTTATAATTCAATATTCTTATCTATTTAAATTGTGTACCTTTTCTTACTGTAGGACATTATGTGATGTTTCATGACATTTTTTTCCATTCACGGAACTGGGGTGGGAGTGGCCTGTGCATGATACATCCGGCCCACAGGCTGCGAGTTTGACATTCCTGCTGTAGGATGATGAAACCAATGCAAAAACTGAACCCAAAGAAGCCCTCTAGTGGTTAAGGTATCAGGCAAGACACCAGGAGACTGTGAGATCTAGTCCCACTTTAGGCACGAAAGCCAGATGGGTGATCTTAGGCCAGTCACTTTCTCAGCCCAAGCCCCCTCCCCAGGATTGTTATTGTGGTAAAACAGAAGAAATACTATTATATATGTCTTGTGTTACTTATAAAATAATAAAGGCAGAATAAAAAATGAATAATAAAGATAAGTCATTGCTGAGAGAACTGCAGTACATAGCTTTAGCAGTGCATTTGTACACTGCCTTTTTTCTAAGATTATATACAGTTTTCTGACAGATACAACTGTCTTTCCCTCCATATCAAAGGCATACTTATTTTTCATCTCTTCTTCTCAAGAGAGGCAAAATCCCTCCTGGTGGTTTGTAATATCTTCTAGTCATCCAGCCATCCCTTGACTCTGCTGAAAATTGAGTGATGTCCAAATTTAACCAATTAAATAAATAAAAACACAGGCTTTTGAAAACGGTTGGATGATACTAAAATATGCCAAAAGTCATTGGCTGGGATAGATCAGAAAGAGAACTAATTTAATAGAGAGATATTATATTTTCAAATTAATAAGGATTGTTCAGGAAATTTGGAGACATGACTAAAGGCCCTGTCACACTGCCCAACAGATGCAAAACGGACACAACGGACGAGCAAAATGTTCCATCCGTTGTTATCTGCTCACAAAAGGCGCAAAAATGCATAACTGGAGGCGGATAACACAGACGCAGGAGGACGTCAGGGCGGATCTGGAAAGCGGATATGCGTAGACGGAAGCCTAGCGAGATGGAAGCGGATGGGAGCGGATTGGCACATCCGCAGCTCTCCGGGGCGCGCTCAGCAAAGCAGACGCAGAATGGATGAAACGGATGCAGCGAGCGGATGCAGAGCGGATGAAGCGGATGCAGAGCGGAAGCCTTAGGGAATGCACAGTGGAAGCGCTAATGGATGGCCGTGGCATTAATTGCAACATGCGGGGGGATGCAATTGCGTCAGCCCAGCGATTATAAAGGGTAAGCAGCATCGCAGACTGCGCCAGCATCTCGGATAGGACAAGAACCTGGCTGCGGATAAACTCATCGAGTCCTTAGCCTGCCTTGCTGCATGAACTGCCTGCAAGCCTTGCTGCCAGCCTTCCCTGCCAGGCCTGCCTCCAAGCCTTCCTGGCCGAGCTCCCTGCCAGCCTTGCTGTCTGCCTCCTGCCACCTTGCTGCCAGCCTGCCTTCCAGCTCACTGCCAGCCGTCTTGCGCTGCCGAGCCTTGGAGTCTGCTTGCCGGCTGTTGCCATGCCGCTGCGCTGCTGCTTTCCTGCCAGGCTTCCTGCAGCCTTCGGAGTGCAGGCTTCCTGCCAGCGCTTCCCTGCTAGCCAGCAACCCACAACATGGGGAGGAGAGGAAACGTCTCAGCAAGCTGCTGCCAGTCTCACTGGCAAAGGAAGGGCACCCTCAGCCTCGCGGCCCCTGTCCCTGGCACTCTGCTTCTGCTGGGTGCTTCTGCTGCTCGGGCTCGTCTGCTGTGCTGGAGCTTCTGCTGAAAGTTGCTCTGGCAGTGGTGGCTTCTGCTGCGTACTCTGCTGAAATGCTGCTGCTGGTCCTGCTCGTGCTGCTCTGGACTTGCCTGCTCTGCGCTTTGTGCCTGCCTGGTCAGGCTCCGTAACTGCTTTGTATGCATACGCTTCGTGCTCCTGGGTCTTGCTCGTCCTGCTTCGTGCCTCTCTGCTCGTGCTTCCGTGTCCTGCTGCCTAGCTGCTGTGCCTTGGTGCCTGGTGCTTGCTGCGGGCCTCCTTGCTGATTACTCTCTGCTAATGATCCTGCGTCCTGCCTGATCCTGCTGCTTGTGCTGATGATGATGATACCTATTGCCTGCTGCTGCTGAATGATGATCTATGAGCCTTGCGTGTGCATGAATCGATCTGATCTGAAATGAGTATCTTGCTGTGCTGCTAGCTGCTGTGAGTGTGTGTGGAGGAGCAAGCCCTATCACCCTAGAAGCCCCTCTGATGAGGCCCAACGGGGAAGAAGGGCGTATGCAGACGGGAGAAGAGAGAGGCCTAATACTTCATTGAGGAGGTAAACGAGGATGAGGTGCTGGATTGGCTGAGAGAGCAATGACTTATCTGTGGGCGGATCTGGGGATCAGCGCTGTACAGTGGACACAAGTGAAGCAGGCTGCTTGGAGAGAGAGGCGGAGAGTATGGGTTACACTTCGAGATGCTCCTCGCTGGTGGAACCATATGCACACCTGGTTTACGCGGAAGCTTGCACCCTGAAAGAATGCTGGCCAGGCCAAACAGTTAACCTGACGCGTAAACCAGAGAGAACCTACCATCATGGCCAGCGTGCATGCTTCCTGAGGTGAGATCAGCCACGGCGAGCACCAGGATCCCTGCTGATTCTTACCTCTCTCTCCGCAGCCTGCTGAGTACCCAGAATTCGTTTCGGCTGAGAGTTCAGGTGCCTGTCGTTCCAGGCAGGTTTCTGTGGAGCCGTGCCCAAGCCCCAGCAGAACCCGCGGACAGCTGTTGTAACATGTGGAAGCGCATGGAGAGCTTCCCTGGTGCGGTGGAGAAAGGAGACATGAGTCACCCAAAGTTCGTAGTGCATCCACCCTCCCCCAGCTTCCACCATCCACGAAGCGAAAGAAGACAAGCAGTGGCAGACCAAATCCGCTGGTCAGAGACATCAGGGGCAGGACACAGCTGAAATCAGGACATCAAAGATGTCCCTCTCTCAGCTGGTCAGTGCACCGACTCCTCATCCTGCCAACGCAAGCCTATCTCAACCTATGCAATACCAGGCCCTGAGGTCCCCATGTACCAGGTGCTGTAACGGACGGCGATCACGAGCTGCTTCACAACCGCTCCAGATCCAGAGGAAACCTGTTCCCACCAGTCCAGGTGTCTGCTTCTCCACCCAGGTGACATGTCCCTCCCATTCCAAGGCTTCCGCCACAGGCCCCTCACCTTACCAGGGACTCGGCTGAGCAGTGAGTGTCCAGGCAGCACAGGAGCAGGCGCCCTTCCCAGTCCAGGCACAGCAGTCAAGTCGGGCCGACACCTGTTGCCACCCAGGTTCCCCCACTCGATTGCGCGACTGATGCAAGACGCCTCATGCTAATGACGCTACGTACCAGTGGACGACGCAGCGATGCCACCCACGGCAACTATGTGCCACCAAACGCAGTACCTCACATGCAGCTGCAGACAGACCAGCGCCACTCACAACTAATCCGCTTCTCCACCCCTCATCGCCAAGCCGCGCTCAGTACATGATCTGTCCATCAGTACTGGGGCTGACACCCATGGCATGGAAGGATAGATCTCAGCATCACGGCGGTCGTGAGCCAGCTAGTCTGGGACTTTGATACGCTCAACACCCATCAAGCCTGTTTGTCCGTCTCATCGGCCTAGTCACACCCAGTGCTCGCTTCAAAGACCAGCACACCAGACCACACCTCCACCAGCACCTGGACCCTTCACCCCGAGACTGGACAACACCTCCGAGTGCGGACCAATAAGAGATGCGCAGAGACATGGGCTACTGCCTACCTGTACGGTTTATCCTTGGCCACACTTAACTTTGGGTATTGTTTTACAGCTTGTTGTTACAATAAGTTTATCTTTGATCACACACATTGGGTTATCAATTCTATTTTTTAAATAAAGTTTAGTGGAAACTTTTAGAATTGCGTTTAAGCCTGTTGCATGCGTTGTGGAGATCGGGCGTTAAGATCAGAGTGGGAGATGGGCAGGATACAGCCGTGTGCGTTATGGTAATAGCTAGTATGGATGTGTGGACAGAGATCAGCAGTGGATAGATAGCCTCCAGTGCGAAGCTAGTGGACTGTATACTGTCCCCCTCCTGGTTCCAGCACTATGGGCTCTTTATTATCATAACTAATCGTAATAATCATAGTCCACACATTGTCAACACAAAACACCGAACTCTTATTAACCCTGTTCCATTTAGGCTCACACCAACATAACATGCCCCAATCTCATCCGTGTAATGAGACAGGCGAAGGGAAGACATCCATAAGGCATTTATCATGACCGTCTTTGCACTCGACCACCGGCTCCAAGACTGGGAAAGTTTGCACTAGTGTTGCGCAGGAGGCTTTACGCTGCTTTA
>BHFT01007645.1:0-28615 GCA_004320025.1 Laticauda laticaudata | reverse complement strand
TATATATATATTGTTTTCCCATTGTCCTTCTTTGTTTTTTAATCCATTGCCTGTAAAATAATTTATTGGGGCTAAGTTGTCCATTTAATAAGATTGGTGCCACTACTGAAAATGTTCTACTTAAATTAAGCCTTTCACCAAATTTCTATCAACAGGAGAACAGGATCTCAAATGATTTGCATTTTATCAAAACATTTTCCATGAATGCTCTTTTCCACTGACACATCAACTATTGGAGCTTTTGCCTATGCATGAATATATTATTTGACCATTTCCTTTATGGTTCTTATACTTTAATTTTATACCATTTTGACATTCTATTATTAATCATAATGCATAGATTTTTATGCTGAAAACTTGTATGATTTCAGACTACCGAGCTATGGGATATTTACATAAATGAATGTGCTTCCATAGCAATAAATTCTTCCCCATAAAAAAAATCTAGCCTGTCTTTCTCTCGATCTGCATTTTAATCATTTGAAGGGAGACAGCCCAGAGAGAGATTTACTAATTCCATTGTAATGCAAACTAGATTTCAGACAACCTTCTTTAAAACAGTTTCAATTAATGCTGAAATTGTTGACAAACAAATACTTTATCGGGTTATAAGGTACACAATTTCCTTTTTTTATAGATTTTTACCAGCGAATATCTATAATTATTGGCATGTCATTAAATGTCAATGTTATGCCTACTCCAATAGAAAAATGAAAAAAAAATATAAATGACCATTTTTAAAAAGGAACTCATCAAGGTATACATATAAGCAAGCTGATAATCTACTTTGGTTATGCCAGACCAAGTGGAAGATTGTTATTAAGCCTGGCTCAGAAAAATAGTTTCCTACAAGTTACTCATGGTGGATTGTGCATTTTACCACAAGTACAACTACGCACTGCATGGATGGTAAGAGTCTCCCAGTTTTGAATACTGAGGAACTTATAGATGTGGTAAATTATATTCCTTGAGGTTTTAAGATATAAGTGGTACAATCTGTTGACCACATCTAGACTTAATTCCAATCTACTAGTCCTTGGCCCTACAATGACAGATATACTGAAGATAGCCATCATGCTCACACTCATTTTGGAAACACCGAGGCACTTCCGGGTTGAAAGGATTGGTTGGTGACATTACCTTTCCCTGGGGGATGCCGAGCTGGAGGCTCTTTTCATGTCCCCAGCAGAAGCTGGAATGAATGATGGGAGCACTTAGGTCTCAAACACGGGCTTGCTGTTTGGCAACCCAGCATTTTAACATGAGCCACTGTGCTCTGGAGAAAGGCCTCATTAAATATGATGGGACAGTATTAATCTGGAAGTTTGTATTTATGTATTTATATAGAAACTTCACACATAAATATACAACACTAGGCACATAGGATACTTTTGGTTTCTAACTCTGTGATTCCAGTCTAGAATGCAGGATTTGTTTTGATTGTTTGCTAACAAATTGAATTTTCCTCTCCTTGTAACTCTTCCCTTGTGTTGGAACTAAGATGACTTATGATCACAATTCAGCCCTAAATTTATGTTCTTAAGTAAGACAGTTGTTAAGTGAGCTTTGCCCCATTTTACGACCTTTCTTGACACAGTTGTTAAGTGAATCAAATTAGTAGTATGGTTGTTAAGTGAATCAAATTAGTAGAATGGTTGTTAAGTGAATCTGGCTTCTCTATTGACTTTGCTTGTCCGAAGATCATTAAAGATGATTACATGATCCAGGACACTGCAAATGTCACAAATATGAATTTTGATCACATGACTAGGGGGATGCTGCAACAGTTGTAAATGTAAAAAATTGTCATGGGTCACTTTTTTCAGTGGGACTATAACTTTGAATAGTTACTAAATGAACTATTATAAGTCAAGGACTACTTATATAGCAATATTGCATGCAATTAGAAGCATCTGGTCATAAGATAATTTGATCACTAGGCAGGTCATTGCATGAAGAAGCCAGGACGGTATCTTCATCTTTTTTTCTTACACATAAAACAAAATATAAAGTAAGGCTAGCAGAATCATTCCTTCTCTCTTTACTCCCTAGCCACATTTCATTGCAGTGTTGCATCCAAGAAGACTATATTTTTATCTATATGGCAAAAAAGTTCAGTACCATCTTTCAGTTAGCCAAATTATTAGATTCCTGATCGATTGTTTCCATTCCTCTTGTTTTGAAGGCAGCTTAGGTCAAAACCAGTGATTGGTATCTGTATTTTAAATATGCTGTAAGAACAGAGAACGATCCTCCTCAACTCTGTCATAATGGTACAATAATTTTTTGAGAAGAAGAATTATATCATGTATCTGCCCTAAATTATTTGACATACCAAAGAGATCTCCCAGAATGATGGCAAGTGGACTCCAGAAAGTAGCAGAATGTAAATTAATGCATAAATTAACCTCTGGAGAAAATGTGGTCATCCAAGAATCCAGAAATATAGAATAGGACTAAACAATCTTATAACTTTGAGAGTTAGTTCTTGCACAGAAGAAATCCTTAAAACAGATCTGGACATTACTTGGCCTCCCATCCAAAGTAAGGTGTTATCAAACCTTTTCTACAGGTTGGGTAGAATATGTTGCAAAAATTGAGTCTGAGTTTCTTTTACAAAGGATTTCAATTTGATATACTGAAGTTATTGGAATATTTTTCTATATAAAAGTATTCTTATCATAAATTGTGGATCATAAAGTATTCTTGTATGCTCGTTAAATGCTTCCATATCAGGAAAGCACCTGATATTACCCTCATATGTCAAGGACAATAGTGCACACAGTCCCTAGTAATTGGCAAAGATGATTGGAACAGGTATCTAGGGAGTCCAAGACTTCCTATTCCTTGTGTGGATAAAATCTTAGCACTCAAACATGTTAGTTCTGTCTGGGGCCATTAAGAACTTAAGAAATCATCAAAATATCTCCATGCAAACACTATTCTCATATTTACATATTAACAAGGGGATGCTCTGTATTTTATTTGTAAAAAATAAACCTACCACCTAACATGTTTACAATTACACACAGAAATATTGATGCGTACAAATAGCACAAATTCTGATTGATATAGAGGTTCTGTGTTTATAGACACCAGTGTGTGAAACAGTACTTGTTTTAATAGAGCTCACAAAATTACATTAAATTATCAGAATAAGTGTGTGACAAAAAAAAAATTCACATCATGGAACATAAAGCAAAAACTTCAAGCCTTATACTTAGACCTCTTGAAGCAAATAAATAAAAGCAACAAGAGAATGATTCAATTCAGAACTTGGGAAGAAATTAATAGAACTAGAGGCAGGGGATATATTTCCTAAAAACTTGGAAAGCAAGACTTCCTAAAGCAAATATTCAATATTGTGTACAAATGTCCAATTTTGGCACACATGTTCATAAGAAGTGATTCAATATACTATAAAATTTGAAAATCATTTGGACTTTGACACCCTTACAGCTTGCTTCATTCATAAGCACATCAGGCCCCCTTCGTTACTAATTTACCAACTGACACAGGTTTAGTCACTTTTAATGTTTAATCTATTATTAAAGGTTAAAATTACCCATGGTTTTTAATGCAAATGATATGAGACTCTAGAATAAAAGAGGATGTATTCCAGCTTTTGTTTCCAAGCAGCCCAAATTGATGACACTTTGTCAAATAAATGAAAATTGTGGGACAATTTTATCCTGTGCTTTAAAGTGCACATTACCTGATCTCTGCTCTATTAAGAGAATATTATTAATAGGAGTCTTCTTGATGAATGATTTCAAGGAACAATTCATTCAGGAACTAGAAGCCTACAGGGGTACTGTAACACTAGATCTGTGCCAGAATCATTTCCTTTGGACTGCTCTGTAGGCATTTCATGCTTATGTTTCATTTCCTTTGTTCCTCACTGCTCTTGATAGACACTCTGCCACCTGAGATAGGTTTCAAAGGAGTTTACATGTGGCTGAATTTATTATGTGGCACTATGGCTTCCTTTCTTTCAATCCAACTTCAAACTGAGAGACACAAGTGCTGCATTACGCATCTGGAGATGAATTTGGTGCGTGGGTGCTCTCTGGAAAGGTGTGAAGACTTCTCCCACTTACACACCTCTTAACAGCACAAGCATCAGAAAGTAATCAAACAAAGCAATGGGACACCTTGTCCAGAAAACTAGTGTAAACACGGCTTTGCCTTATGACCTACTTGTGACAACAATACAATATCGGAGCAATCGTGAAGGAGGGTTCGTGGTGTGTCTTCAATCCACAGCAACCTCAAAGCTGGGCAAAATGTCAATAAGGAAGGAGGCAAAGCCTCGGTGACCGATTTTGAACGTTCTCTCTTATCCTCAAAATTCTGATTTTTCCCCACCTTCCGAAGTACAGAAGTACAGTTATAAGAAGAAGCGGCCGACTACCCGAAGGATACATGTAACGGGCGAGAACCGATTCAGAAAGCAAATCCTAAATTTACAATAGATGGAAAGCGGGCATTCCCATGCTGAGCATCCGGGGAAAAAACTGCCCTGCAACTGAATGGAAAATCGATATGAAAGGGTTAAAAACAAAACCCCAAAAAAACCTTCCCCCCAAGCACCACCTCGGAGCTCTTTCGCGGCAAGCAGTCTGTGCACCCAAACAAAAGCTTACCTTGCTCCCAAGAGCGGTTGCGGTCAGACGCGCTATGAACAGCCAGCGGGCTTTCTTTTGACTAAAATCCTCAGCCAGTGCTCCCAACCAGCAATCTGTTAAAAAGGAAGTGCACACCAACCTGAAGTGCTGCCCGCCCGGCCCCCCCCCCCCAAGCCTGCAAGACAGAGCCCGCCGTGAACTGCACACCTGCTCGGCTCGCCTTTCGCCGCTGGTGTGGCGGTTCCTCCACTCTCGCAGTCGCCCTGGGCAACGATCAAAGTGCGAGGGGGAGGGCAACACCCTTCTTTGGGGGGTCACCACTTCACGCTTGCAGGCGGCGGGCGCCCGCTGGAAGAGAACATTGCGGGGGAGAGCCTCGCCGTCTCTCCCCCTCCCTTTTTGCCCTCACAGATGCGCCTCCAAGCGCGCCGCGCCCCAAGCCTGCAAAACGCGAAAGGCCGAGAGACGTAGAGCGGATCACGCTGCATTCCACGCTTTCTCCCGGGGGCGAGAGCCCGCTTGTCAAAAATGGCAGCTTGGAGATAATTCCGCGCTCTTACTGAGGAGACGCGGATAGGCTTGTTTCTTCAGCTTCCTCGCAATCAATCTCTCTCTCTCTCTCTCACACACACACACACACACTTTTATTTATTTTTTGGGGGGTGGTTGTGTAGTCCGCGGTAAACACAGACATTAATATCTACGGACTGCTAACCTTTCCCCCCCCACCCCCACCCCCCAGCAAAATGGCTGGTCCTTTCTGCTCTCCTGTAGACAGCCCATTGGGTTCCATGAGCTTTCCGTAGTCATGGCAACAAGCAACGGACAGATCTCCCAAGTATGGTCGATCGTGTGCGGTTTGTCCCCCTCCGCTCCAGTCCACGTCGAAGGTAAAATGCGGCTGGGCTTAATTGTTAACGCGGGGAGAACGGGCACAGACCTTTCTGCGGCCCGCTTGCTCGAAAGCGCGGCTGAGCCGGGCAATAAGTCTCGCCTGAACAACGCCGTTACGGCGTCAGTGTAAGCCAGAGGAACGATCTCTCTTCCGTTGTCCTTTTCTTTTCTCCTCTAAAACTGGCCTGTGGCTTGAAAAACATTTAGAAAGCCATTTTAATCATTTATATTAAACTGCACCTGTATGGATTAGTGGAGAATCTGAATCGGTCCAGTAGGACAACTCCCATCCTTGATTCTAATCATGCTGGCAGAGAAGGTAAAAGGAAAGTAAAAGGAAGAGCCAGTCCTAACCTAGAGTAATGTGCTATCTTTGAAATGTCAGCATTACGAGTTGCAAGGCTTTGTTTATCCGGGAAATTAATACTAAATTTTCTAGCCTAAAAGGAGTAGAGCAAGAAAACCTTATCCTTTCTTTCTGTAATAGCTAAATCTATATATCAGAATATATTACATTTTAAATATACTGTTTCCTAGCAAGGTTTTAATAGGTCATCACAGATAGTAAAGGTAGGGCAAAATGGTAATAATTTCCAAATGAGATTGGCCCAGAAACACATTAGACAAAGACAATATCAAATGGCATCACAGTTAATACAGAATACACCATTGTACAGTAGTCCTCGACTTATGATCTCAATTGAGCCCAACATTTTTGTTGCTAAATGAGACATGTTGAGTTTTGCCCCATTTTGTGACCTTTTTTGCCGCAGTTAAGTGAATCTCTACAGTTGTTAAGTTTCTAGCATGTTTGTTAAGTGAATGTGGCTTCCCCATTGACTTTGCTTTCAGATCACAAAAGGTGATCATATGACCTCAGGATACTTGCAACCGTCATAAATATGAGTCAGTTGTCAAGCATCTGAATTTTGATCACATGACTATGAGAATGCTGCAGTGGTGGTAAATGTGAAAAATGGTCACTTTTCTCAATGACATTGTAACTTTGAACTGTCACTAAGTGAACTGTTGTAAGTCGAGAACTACCTGAAATTCATAAAACACAGTTTATGGCTTAGTGGTATATGAGAATGCAACCACTGCATACAATTCAGGAAATCTTGGTAGGAACAAATATTATGTAGAAAGTCAGGTTCTTCCGCAAAATTATATAGCAATCTCTAACTCTGTGGCAAAGTGGAGATATTTGTAGGAGATCTGAGATATGCAGATATTTGTAGAACATATTGGAGGAGTATTTCTCAACTTACCCAACTTAAAGATGTATGGACTTCAACTCCCAGAATTCTCCAGCCAGTATCTGAAAGTTGCTGAGGTTAAGAAACTGTTCTGACCCTTTTCCAATAAGACAAACAATAACCAAAGGGAACAGAAACCTTTTCATGAGTCTTACGAATCCCCGGTTAAAAGGGTGCTACAAACTAATTAATTTTGATAAGCACAAACCTTGCCAAAACTGTGTGAGACTGCCAAAAATCACAGATAAATATTTCACAACACAAGAGTCTTCAAATACCAACTTAAGATACTGTAATATCCATGAGGTTCAGTTTCAAAACGGCTTTGCTTCCTGCAAAGAATGTTAGCTTCACAGCTGGCTTTTATCTTCTTGAAGGAGGGGCTGTTACCTTTCAGCCTTGCGCCCGAGTCGCCCATACTGTTGCAGCTACTTTTTTCTGCGAGCAATCTTGTGCACATGCGCACTTGGCACAGGCTCCTCGGGAACCTCATCATTGCTGCTGTCAGCCCCCACAATCTCTGAAGGCAGCAGTCCACTCCCTAATAGTCTTGGCCCCTCATCTGAGTCCTCGCTCCCCTCAGCTGTCCACACCTGCTGCCAGATAACCACAACAGAAACACTATTAGAGTACTGAAAATCTTCATCCAGCTATGCAGAGCAACATTGTACAGCTCTTGTAGCTTACCCTTTACTTTAGATTCCCAAACAGTGGTCCTAATAGTTTATGTAATTTGAAAAGTGAAATGGAGAAGGTCTTGGTGTTTTGCAAGTTATATGTTAGATATGTTGCTGATTAGACAAAAATGCAAATGTTCTCTATTTGTGATGTCAAACATTTTTATAATGTAGATACTGACCGCAAATAGCACGACCTCATTGTGCTAAATAAAAACAAGCAGGGTCAAAATTGAATAAAAATAAGCTATTGTGAGCTTTAAATGAACATCAGCAAATAGGTGCTTTATTTTTTGTTAAAAATATTATTTATTAAAATATTTTATAAGTTTAAAGAAAACCACAGAATAATAAAGAAAGAAGTAAAAAAAGAAAAATTGTAAAAGAATAAAAGAAAAAAATGAAGGATAAAAAACAAAAAGACATGTAAAGAAGCAACTTTCAATCTTCTGTATAGTAATTATATACATAGAAATTATATCTCCTCCCTCCTATATTGCACATCATGGTTTCCTTCTTTCCAAAGACAAATCTTTTAAATCCAGAAATCCAAAATCATCAGTTTGTTTTATCTATTTTCAGTTCATTAAGGATTTCCAGTCTTTCCAGTCCATAAAAATAGTTGTAATTCCCTTCTTAATCAAACTCAGTTTAGCCATTTCTGCAAACTCAGCCATCTTCACAATTAGTTCCTCCATCACTGATCTTTCTGTAGTCTTCCATCTTTAGGAAATAGATGCTTTTAAATAAAATAAATAAGTCTGATCAAACAGAAAGAGATACATATTTTCCATTGCACTTTGTTTAAAGGACAAAAGACAGGCAAGACCTGAAGGCTTTATTTTATGTTTATCCATGTTTTATGATGTCACAAGTGAACAAATATATCAAATGGTTAGAAGCTATGGTAGATAACATGACGATATGATGACATATCATATCTTTTAACCCTTTGTCACTTTTTGGATGAGGGCTAATTTAGACATGGCTTTTAATTTTCTTTAAGATGAAAAAATTAGGCAACATTTGCAATAAATCTGTCAGGAAGATGATTGGAGAAATACTTTATGCTGCTTATATTTAGAACCTATATAAAAAAAAATAAAGTCTTTGCATTGAGACAATTTTGGACTGGAACTTTAGCCATGAAAGTTTAGCGTGCTGCCTTATAATTTATACATAATTGTAATCTATTTTACATAACAGTAGTAAAGGTAAAATGGGAAAAAAATCTAATTGCAAATAGTCCCCAATTCCATGAAGGAAATATTTATTTCTGTGTTTGTATCACATGTTTCTTTGGGTTCTTAAGGTAGTGTGGGTAGAAGCTCCCCCAGTTTAATTTTCACAGCAGCCCTGTGAGAGATAGATTGAACTGAGACAGTGCCCAGACCAAAACTTATGGGGTTTTGAGTTTGCATTACCAGTCCAAGTTGAAGCTCTGAGTTCCTATATATACTGCTTAGTGTACATAGAACATAGACTAATGGGACCTTGGAGGTCTTCTGGTAGTTCATGTCAGAAGATCCAGTACTATTTCAGGCAAAATGGCTATCCAATCTCTTAAAAACCTCCAGTAGTGAAACACCCATAACTTCTGGAAGCAAGCTGTTTCACTGATTAATCATTGTCACTTCTCTGGCAATTTATCCTTAATTCTAAGGAGAATTCTTAATTTTCACTCATTCTCTCACTAATGATCTTCCACCCATTACTTCTTAACATATCTTCAGGTGCTTTGGAGAATAGTTGACCCCTTTTTCCTCTTTGACAGCTTCTCAAACACTGAAAGATTGCTGTCATATCACCCCTAGTCCTTCTCTTTGTGAGGGTAGATATGCCTCATTCCCTTAATTGTTCATTAATCATTCATTAATCTTATGATTTAACCTCTCTTTTCTGCACTCCTTCAATAATAAATAGTGATAATTTATCTTTTATGATACATGCACCCCAATGTGCAGGGAAGGGTGTTGTCCAATGGCCCCATAATTTTATACAGTCTCATTAACAGTGGTAGAAAATACTGAGATGGAAATGAGATCTGAAGTACACCTTCTGCATAGGATTAGCTAGAACTAATCCTTCCACCACCCCCACTATCCAGTTGGAACTAATGAAGTTTCTTGAATGAGAGGGAAAACATCTTCAAGGAAAAAGAAAGTCCAATTGCTTTTTGAAAAAGCACCTTTGAGAATAACCATGACCTGGATGACTGAAAATCTCCATAGATACTTTCTGCATACTGTACAGTTTCTAAATTAATTGCAGTGAGTAGTATTTGTAAGTGATACAAAGTAATTACATGTCAATAATAAATTGTAGAAATTGCTACATGAATATATTCCAGGCAACTTTTGAATCAGCTACAAAATCACCAAATTTTCCTAAGAAAGATTTCAAATTAGTTAGAGCCTGTATGCCATGATTCAACAGAGAATTTAATATTTGTCATGTTTTCTGACTAAAGCTGTTAGGAATCTTTTCTGTTTCTTCCTTTTTCTTTCTTTTTAAAGAATATTTAGATTGTTTGCAAATTGTATGTTAATATCCAGTTTTAGATAAAGAAAATATTCATAATTTCAGTGGTTTGTGTGCCATCCAAAACACAAAGGCTAGATTAAGATGCATAGCAATTATATTGACATTTATTCAGAAGCAAGTTAAATTACGTTCAACAGATTATGCCCCAAAGAAAACATGCAAAGGATTATTGCTTCCAAGAAGTTTATGGAAGGAAAACATCTAATGCTCACATCACTGCAGTTCTTTTTAGAGGCTTGTATGTGGGAGAAAAATACTTAAATAATGGGAAATTAGAGATTTCTTTTGATGGTAGAAAAGCTGTGTTAGTGCAGCTTGGCTCCAAGTAAAAGGACGGCTATCATTTGTGAGGAAACTAGGTTTCATCTCCACACCACTAGCCAGGCAAACACCTGGGCACAAACAGACTCCCCCTGATACCTCCAGCTCAAACACACCCCAACCAGACACCCAGATGAATCCTGGCTTCCTAACAAATGATAGCCGTCCTTTTACTCGGAGCCAAGCTATACTAAAAGCCTCCAATACAGGAACACAGTGTTGCCAGCCAATCAAAGCCACAAAACATACAGAAGAAATTAGAAACACCAATCAAGCAGAACACAGCAAACTCCAAGACCAATAAACACAGACCAAGACTCCCAACCAATCAGGAGGAAGAAAAAAAACCATTCTGGCACAGCAGTAGGCTAGCCCAAAATTTAAAACTAACAGCTGTGATAGCCTGACCCACATACGAACTCAAAACAGAAGCCTGATGATGGCAGATGAGATTCTGCTGAAACGTTGCTACAACTTTAAAAGCACTACAATGATGTGGGATAATACCTGAAGGAAGCTGAACAGCACACATGTAAGTACCCGCAAAAACTTTATATATATATACTTAAGTTTTTGCGGATACTTATGTATTCCTTTTTTACATCAGTTATAAGCACAATTATAAATTTATCCTTACTGTACAACATTACTCTTTTTGTAATCTATCCTGTTTAATCATGAAAACCATAAATCATGCATTCCAGTGGTGGGATTCAAAATTTTTACTATCGGTTCTGTGGACATGGCATGGCTTGGTGGGCGTGGCAGGGGAAGGATACCGTAAAATCTCCATTCCTTCCCCACTTCTGGGGGAAGGTTACTGCAAAATCCCATTCCCTTCTCACCCCACTAACCTGTTTTCCAGCTCCGTTCTCCTGTGCAGGACCACAAAAGACCCAGCCGATCAGCTGGGACTTGGGAAGCAGAGAATAGATGGGGGCGGGGCCAGTCATAAGTGGTATTGACCAGTTCTCTGAACTACTCAAAATTTCCGCTACCGGTTCTCCAGAACTGGTCAGAACGTACTGAATACCACCTCTGATGCATTCATTTTTTCTATTTCACGCAAAAAGCCTATAAAGGATTTCCAATCAGCAATAAAACTTTGTTCCCCCATTTTGAAGAAAAGAGGGAAAGAAATCTGCACTGTATAAAGATTGATCCCAGCCAGGCTGTCTCAAATATCTCATGTCTGTATGAGCTTGAGCTACTGTGTGTTTGATATTTCTGTTTTGGCTCACACATATTTACATACTTTTATCCTAAAATCAACCAGTAGATAGATAAACCAAAATAATTTCATAGACTTCCATCTCTCCCAATGTAGTTGAAACAACCATACCTTTATTTTTTTCATAGAATATTAACATTAAAACTAATATTGTCATAGACAACAATATACTAAGGCCATGGTTGCTTAACCGTAAGTTATTGAATAAACTACCTTAAGGGTTCAAACACTGCATTAAACCATAGAACATGATCTATAAATACGGTGGGCTATATTATGCTCTAAGCCCAAACCAAAGAAAGTACACTATGAGTTATATGATGTGTGAACTTACAATCTTTTTGAGGTTGTGGGAAACAGAAGAGTTGGATTCCTAGCAATTGTTCTACCAAATCTGATTATCTCAACCTCTTTTTTCTCTGTAAATTTCTTATTCCCTGAGAATTTATGTTCTATGTTTTCTAAAGCAGAACTGCTAGTGTTGATTCCCACCTCCTCAAATCATGTTAAAAAATAGTATCCAAGGACAGCCAACTTGTTTGACATTTCAGCAAAAAATCCCAGACACAATCATTTTTGTACCTTTTCTTGATATTCCGAATTAGCTAACTGAGGTGATTGCTGCAAGCCATGGGGTTTTTTTCCTCTAAGGGCCATTTACTGTAGGAGTTGCAGTGTTTATTTTTAGTGAAGTTTGAGCTGCCTGCTAATTGCTCTTGGTTAGTCCACAAATAGCCAAACCAACCTTCTGCATCTGGCAGAAATTCACAGTCTACTACTGTTCAGCTCAGTTAAAATTTGTTTGCTAGGACTGCTAGGCTACTTTTTAATGATTGCACAAGTGCAGATGCAAGCTAATTTCTTGGTCTAATGTTGTCAGCAATGATATCACTCTTCCTTTGAGGACAAAAAGGGCAGACATTCTGCACAGCTTGTCTCCAGACAGTTACATTTTCCCACTCGTTATGTGCTATTCCAGATGATGGCTTCCAGTTGCTACATTCTTATGTCAGCAGAACCATCCAATTCTACTTAGGTGAAATCTGCTGTGTTTTTCAGCACCAATAGAAGGAGCATGCAACCCTATATTTTCATCCACTTTAAAAATGGTTTTTTTGAGATGAATATAAAAATAATTTTACCTTCATTTTTAATAAAAGAAAAAACAAAGGGTGTTTGTCCATGTGTGTGTGTGTTGTGTGTGTGTGTGAAAGAGAGACAAAAGATTTTTTTTCTCAAGTGATCAACAATTCTTACATTGAGTTAGCTGCAAATGCCAGAAGATTAAATCTTACTGAAGTGTAGCAATTACAAGAAATAAAACTATACTTTCTAGATACAGTTTTGCAAAAATTATTCTTGAGAGGAATGAAATATCCAAAGTGTTGGAAACATTAGCACTGATCGAGTTGGTTAATTACATTCAGGGGTGGGCTGCCACCCCTCCTTGCCCATCCCAGGAGTGCCCACATGGCCCGTTTTGGATATAGGTAAGTGCAGGGCGCACATGGAGGCTCGGGGAGGGCGAAAAATGGGCCTCCCAGAAGTTCAGGAAGACCAGAAATGGGCCTTTTTCTGGCTTCCAGAGAGCCTCTGGAGCCTAGGGAGGCCGTTTTCACCCTCCCAGATGCTCAAGGAAAGCCTCTAGATGCACAATTATAAATTTATCCTTACCCCGCGCCATTGGGCAGGAATCTGACTAGGCCATGCCTGCCGTGGCCACACACCCCAGCAGCTAAAATATTTGAAGCCCACCCCTGCTTACTAGATGTAAGCAGTTAGTAGCACCAAAAAAATTGAATTGAAAATGTATTGAAAAAAACAATTGACTTGGCTTCTGTATTTAATAGAATACAAGCAAGGGAATATGTTTGACTAATTATGACAAATACAATAATGATATGTTTAACTTGCAAGGTTTTCTTTCATTCAAAATATATGGAGATATGGAGATGTGCCTTGCATGTTTTCATCACGTGGCATTATATATACAGATTGTATATATGACAGTGCCCTTAAATGCAACTGTTCTTGAAGTTAACACATGCATTACTAAATGATCGTTTTTAGCTTTATGGATGAATGCTCCTTTTGACTCAAAATTTGGATAACAGAAAATCAAAAGGTGCTTTGGGTAACATGGTTGTGTCTTTTCACTTATTTGCAAATTAATTTCAAGATAGTTTGAATTATATTTTAAGCACCTAATTGGTTCACTTCAGATTTGTAAGACCTCTAGGAAGTATTTGTTTTTAAAGTATTAACCAACATTTTAAATCAAAGTACAAAGGCTTAGTAGAAATGGAATAAGTTTGGAAGTATCACATGATTAATAAGTAGCTTATCCAGACTTCACAGGAATGAGGGGATGGGTGGATAAAAGGAAATAAACATTCATAGCTTAATTATTAAAAGTCTTCAAACACTATAAAGGATGATTATGATTAAAGAACCTTCATTCTAATCTTGATATTAAAGATTTTTCATTGTTACATGGTTTTAAAATTTCTAACAATGGTGGCATTAGATTATAAATTTCAAAAATAGGCAGTAAATGACTTCAGTCATTCTTGTTAAAGTATAAATACCAGTGAACATCATACTTGGATAATGTTAACGTCTAGTTGACAACATAACTATAATTGTCAACTTGATAAGGAGCTGATCAGCTTATCTTTAACATTCTTTTCATTAAGAGGTCATTGTTCCTTTGATTCTCTGAAGTGCAACTATTCCTGATCTTTCCAAAAAAGTCTTCATCAAACTATATTAATAACTTTGACCTCACTCATGGTTTTCAGCTAGTAGCATTGTGGCATTTGTGTTCTTCAAAAAAGCAATTCCAAACATAGATATTTTGTTCTCTCTGTTTGTATTTTGTCATTTTGAATCTCAGATTCCTAATGGAACAGTTATTTCTCCAATGTCGTTTCTTCCTGATTCTAACTTAGCATAGAATACCACTTCATTTTGATTATTCTTATGCTAAGGTTGAAAAGATTTCATGCCATAACCAAAATAACAGGAAGCCATACCTGTTCTCACAACAAATTCTGATGCATCTCTGCTTTTAATGAACACAGCAGAAACAGCATGTTGAAACTTTAGGTATAAAAT
Source organism: Laticauda laticaudata (assembly GCA_004320025.1). NCBI lineage: Eukaryota > Metazoa > Chordata > Lepidosauria > Squamata > Elapidae > Laticauda > Laticauda laticaudata. The sequence goes on along the minus strand of BHFT01007645.1, from coordinate 13,944 downwards.
GTGAGTTGATTAGAAGCCAATATGAAAGATGCAGGAAAATAAATCAGCACACCACTGGTTTCTGTTTTATACCTGTTGGCACAATAATTATGTGGATTACTGCTTTTTAAAAATCCATTGTATTCTTGTGTAGCAGTATATATTCCGAAATGCTATTTGTCCTTGAGTTTTTACTACAACTCAAAACATCAGAATTCATAAATCAAGTGACAATTAAAAAAAAAATCAATAGACATATCAGTTTATGATATAAACAATAATTTTCATCATAGTAGCAAAAGGCAGATTTGATCTGTTTTAGGCTCTGTGAACTTTGTATTCTTTAATATTTTCTAGATAATGCCTGGTTGGAAAGCATCTTGTCTCCACTTCACTTATGATGAGTAGGCATTCAGATCAGCTACTATTAAATGAATTGGTAGTATCCACAACTAAAAATTAACATAAGAAGTTAATGGCTAAATCATTTATAGATTGGAATACTGCATCCAATTTTGATCTCCAGGATATAAAAAAGATATTGAGACTCTAGAAAAAGTACAAAGAAGAACAACAAAGATGATTAGAGAACTGGAGGCTAAAACATATAAAGAATGTTTGCTGGAATTGGGCAAATTTATTTTAATGAAAAGAAGGATTACATGTGACATGATAGCAGTGTTCCAATATCTCAAGGGTTGCCACAAAGAAGAGGGAATCAAATTATTCTCCAAAGCACTGAAAAGCAAAACAAGAAGCAATGGATGCAGTGGTGGGATTCAAAATTTTTTACTACCGGTTCTGTGGGTGTGGCTTGATGGGCGTGGCAGGGGAAGGATACTGTAAAATCTCCAATCAGAGATGGTATTTGCCGGTTCTCCGAACTACTCAAAATTTCTGCTACCCGTTCTCCAGAACCAGTCAGAACCTGCTGAATACCACCTCTGAATAGATGGAAACTAATCAAGGAGAGAAGCAAGGAAAAATTTCTTGATAGAACAATTAATCAGTGGAACAACTTGCCTCCAGAAGTTGTGAATGTTCCAACACTGAAAGTTTTAAAGAAGAGATTGGATAACGATTTGTCTGAAATGGTGTAGGGTTTCCTGTTGAGCAGGGGGTTGGACTGGAAGACATCTAAGGTTCCTTCCTACTCTGTTATTCTGTTCTGTGAACATTTATTTTCCAGATTGAAAAAAGATCGATTAGTAATCAAGGTGTGAGCTATTTTTTTCTCTTATATATTCTAATACCAAATATCAATTTTTTATTCAAGCTCAATAATAAAAACAGATTAAAAGTCTGAAGACAGCAGACCATGTTGGTGGATAACAATTTGGAATAAGCCAGGTATAAGATATTACCACCTGAAGAGGTACTACAAATATTTAAGGTTAGAATAATACATTAACACTATACAGAGTGCACCATTTCAAGTGCAACACTATACAGAGTGCACTATTTCAAGTGCAACTCATTTCCTCACACACAAAAAGAAGCAGTGGTCAGCAGAGGTGTCATTTCTGTGTAATTAGAATTATTAACACTCTGTAGTGTCAGATATGGAACTAATTTCCATCTTTTAAGAGCATGTTTAACTTAGTTAATTCTTAACTAAGTCTTAATTAACTCAATTATTTTTTTATAGTGATGGATGGAGAATAATACTGTACCCCCTTTCCAATGATTTGAAAGCTATTCTGGGACAACCTGTCATCCTCAGCTTAGGAAGTTGCACTAGGGTAACTTCCAAGATCTACAGAGTTTTCAGGACGTTCTTGTATTTTGTTCATACAATGTCTTTACAATAAATATACACATAATAAGGGAAAATGTCCTTTTAAAGGTGAGCTAACAATACATGAGCTAGTCATCTGTCCATACAGTAAATACATTTACAAATGTATAATTTAATAATTTAGGCCTGTACCTTTTTCATAAGTACAGCTAAACTCTGTCCTTACTACATAGAGAAAAATATGAATTTGTAGTTTTTCTTTGCATTGAATCCAAAGCCTTTTGAAAGGTAGATGAATGGCAGTTTATTTATTTATTTTATTTTGTCAAGCAATTGTAAGATAACAGGTATAAGTATAAAATTATGGATACATGAAACGGGTACATATAAGAAAAATAAAAAAGAAACAATAGGACAGGGATGGTAGGCACGGTGGTGTGCTTATGCACGCCCCCTACAGACCTCTTAGGAAAGGGGTGAGGTCAATAGTAGAAAGTCTAAGAAACTTTTTGAGGTTGGGGGAAGAAACCACAGAGTCAGGTAGAATATTCCAGACATTTACCAGTCTGTTGCTGACGTCGTATTTCCTGCAATCAAGTTTGATGCGGTTTATTTGTAAAAGTTCCAAAAACAGCTGGAACCTGAGCTCATCCACTGACCTCTATCATGGGAATCAGTTTTGGTGTAAAACTGCAGAAAACCATCAGAAATCAGGTTAATGAAAAATGCAAGTATTATATTTCAAGAATGTAAGTTCAAGGAATGTAATATTATGCCAGAGACTATATTTAGTGATGCGGATTTGTTTGTTTTTTAAAAACTTCTTTTTAAAAGATCCTGCAAAAGTTATCTTAATGTCACAGTGATATTGCCAAAGGGAAGGAGCCATTTTTTCCTCTGATTTTTTTTTTTGGGGGGGGGGGGGNTTCCAGCATGGGTTTTTTTTTTTTTGGGGGGGGGGGGGCATTTTTAAAAATTCACTTGAAATGGAGACAAAGAGATCTACTATAAGCATGAAAATGCATATGTGAACAATACACAAAAAGCAATTCGCTACCAAATTATACTTCCTTTGGCAAAAAAACTGGACACTTCAAATAATCTGGAAGCTAATTTGCACTGAACGTGGTATATTGTACTTTTCTTCTGAACATCTTATTGTACATTTCTTCTGAACGTCATGGTCTAGCTACATATTTTAATGAATCCCTAAGTAACAAAAGCTGATATATGACATAGCACTAGGGTTAAGATTTTTTTCACTCTCAGGACTCTTCCTGCCCAGAAACATTCTTTATAGATTGCTATATAAGCAACAATGTTTTGGGTACTCTTAACATCAATATTATCTAACTTTTCAGCAGGTGATTGTGGGTTCTGTTTTACAGATTTAGTCAGTTTTCAGGTATGTCTAGTAGAGATGTTACTTTGTTTTCCAGGTTTTCAATTTATTTCAACAATTCCATGTAACTTCTATTTTTTTAACAAAGTTTCTCAAGCTGAATAGTTTTTGCTAGTTGGAAGCATTTATATATTTTTATAGCCTTTCTGTGCCTTATAAGAATGAATGATCTTAATTTTGAAATGTTCAGCTGCTTAGAGAAGCTTATAGGTGTTAAAAGTAGACAGAACAATAACCACAGCCTGAAAGATTAGAACGGTCAAGGTGTTTATTCACAAGTAGAATTGCCTTTACCTAGCTAATTAGCTTAACCAGTCTATAATCTTTTGGGACCTTATTAATAGCTTTAGAGTATTAAAGAGGACTGAATCAATTGGAAAGATGTCCATATTTCCACATTTGTTATATGCTTAAAGCTTAAAGAAGTAGGCCAAAAGAGGGGAGAAGGCGGAGCTTCGTCTCGGTGCTACAGCTGCGATCTCGGGGCTCTGAGATTGCAGCTGATACAAGCTGTATACTTTTCTCGCCTCCGTGTCTCGTGTCCACGGACCCTAAAGCCGTTTCCCAGTCACGAGACGTCGGGATTGTGAATGGCACACGTCCCAGGATCCCCAGCAGATTATTCGCAATCAATCCGCTGGATTTGATCGCGGGAGAAGCCTTTTCTCGGCGGTGCAAAGCAGCCCCAAAGCGCTGCTGCCAGCCGGCAAGCTCAATTAACTTACTATCTATCAAATGTGTCATGGTCGCTCTTGGTGAGTAAACTCTTTTGTAATTGTTAATATTGCTGAGAATTCTGAAAGGGATCATCCTAAAGCAACCAGAATGATAACCTCTCGTACTTTATTCCGTTTTTGTTTCGACCTGGAATTCCCTGCTCTCCTAAGCGGCCGATTTTTTACAAGTGATGGTTCACAATGGTCAGATAGCCGTTGCGTATTCTTTTCCATTACTACTCTGTTTTCTGACGGACTTTCATATGGAGCGACTTATTGTTATATGTAAACCTATGATTTCGGTAATTTATTTCTTTATATTATTATATTTCCATGCGCTTCTCTTTATTCTTTATTTATCATTAGGCGATAGAACCCCCTTTGATTTTTCTTTACTTTTCTTTTTTCTCCTGAGGTTTCTGTATCTACGATTGCTCACTCTTCTTTCTGGCTGGGGGGCGCGCGAAAGCTATTTGAAGATGATTCGTGTGCATACACTGCCAACTGCGAGGCTTGAAGCAGTACTTTATTTGCATATTGGGGAGAAATGTATAGACTACTCCTCTTCTCAAGGATACATTTTAATGGTTGACTATAAGATGGAGGAGAGCACAGAAAAACCTATTAATTACAGGTGTTTTTCCTGCGACTCTTATCCAACTATTTCAACACTTGAAAGGCTTGGCATTTGACATAAGCTGCTGGAGAAGTACCGTGAGTCATAAGAAGAGCCTTGTGGATAAATAAACTAAAGTTGCGAGGCGGGTGTGTGCGAGGCCATCGTTGAGGTAGTATGGTTGTGGAGAAGTGCGTCGTATGGTTCCTCACCAGCGCCTTATTTCTATATTTAACTCTAGTAATGATTGTTTATTTTTGCTTTTTATTTTATCCTTTTTTCGGTGGGCTTTGGCGTTTGGCGGCTGGCGTGGTTACGATGGATTTTTCGTATTTAGATCATCTAATTTGGCGGAGTTCTAGTGCGAGATGGATTGAGGTCAGAAAGAAGAAGTTGATATGTTTTTGAAAAGCATTAAAAGTGAAAGAAAAAAAGTATGAAAAAAAGAACAAGGTGTTGAAATGAAACTAGACTGTGTGTTTTTTGAGATTGTTTTGGTTGACTTTTGAGATTTTATTTGATATGACTAAAATCAGTTTGGGTCGTTTGAAATTTTTTTTTTTTTGTACGAATGGCATTACATTGATGGCATGACACTGAAAATGAATTTATAAAAATATGAACAAGAGAAACATAGACAGGAAGGATTACTTTTGCTGCTTGTTTTTCGTTTTCTTAGAAATGGCAATTCTCTACATATTCAGAAACTACAAGAACAGAAGATTGGGATGAAGGAGCAGAAAACCATCCGCTAAGTGACAAGCAACTTTATTTTGCGGGAAGAAGAGGAAAGCAGACAGAAGGAGAAATGGAGAATTAAGCACTAAGATATAAAAACAACCAAAAAAGGGGAAAATAAGCGTGAATCAAGTGGACACAACATCAGAAAGCAACAGAAAAGAAATATATACACAAGAGGCTGGAGGATTAGAGAGACAAGGGGTAAAGAAGCGCTTCAGGAGTGGAGAAGCCAAGGGAGCGAAAGGAAGGAAGCCAGAACGCTACAAAGGGTTTGAAAAGCAAGATGTACATCAGAAACAGAATTTTAGCTATATAATGGGTAACATTACAATTGAGAAAGAGATTCTGCAAAGGTACATAAGATTGTCTGTGTGTTGTCTATTTGCTATTTGAAATAATGTACAAAAATTGGAATAATATATCGTATTATAAAATGGGACAAAATAGTTTAATTGTAACTCTAGCTGCAAATCTTTTTTTAAATAAAATAAATCCCGAAATCAAATATGAGAGAATTGAATTAAGGGAAAAATGGCAACATTGTCATGAATAATATTTTAAAACATAAGTGAAGAATAGGCCGAGTAACTAAGCAAAATCTATAATTTGTCCATAGAAGCATGATATTTATGGTAGATATACGAGGATTGTGTAACAGTGTTTAAGACTTAAAAGATATACTAATCTTTTAATGATATAATTTTAATTGACCTATGATTTGTTGTTATTAATTATAATTATATTATTATTAAAAAAAAAAAACTTCTCTTTTTCCTTGTTTTAAAATAATTGATGCTATCATTGCTGAGAATTACTCAGCGCGAGGCAATCTAATCCAAAAATTATGGCTATATCCGATTTAGAAGGCTTTCTAACCAGACACTTAGGGGAACGGCATCCTCTTAAGCTCCAATGATAAGGCATCTGTATAGCGCAATCGCGTCGATTACAGAAAAGAAATTCTTGCTGCGTTAATGATAAAAGATAATAGACAGCTGCAAATAGCGACAGACAAAAGGATATAAAGTTAAAATGATTTAAATTGAGAGGTGGTGAAATAAAATACAGAATTATAGAGAGTGAAAAGAGGGGAGAAGCTATATAGAATGTAAAAATAGCTGGAATAAGAAAATGCGAATGCCTATATAAAAGTAAGCACGAACTTGAATTGTATGTCTGTACAAAAAGATGCTAACTCGGGATCAACACTGCTCGCTCCAACACAACTGTTTTATGTTTTGTGCTTTGTTTGCTATATGTTTTGTTAAAAATAAATAGAAATTCTTTTATTAAAAAAAAAAAAAAAAGAAGTAGGCCAAAAGTAACAGCATAAAATTTAACAAAATTAACAAAGGCAAGAACATTCATCATGTACAAAATAAACAAATTGAATGCACAGCTATGGGATCAAGAATATCTGATTTGATATGATAAAAAGATGTTGCAATAGTGGCTGTTCATAACTTGAATATCACCCAGCAATCTAGTGTAGCTCGAAAAGCAGGTGCAGTTCGGATGTTTCGAAGTATAATTTGGAAATCACAGGTAGTAGTGTTTCCATTTTATTCCATTTTCAGCATTTCTTGTGGATCATTAGGTCTAGTCTGGGTTCATATTTTCAGAGAAATTGGATCAGGTTCAGAGGAGGCCTACAAGGATGATAATGGAACTAGACACAAATGCTATGAAGACAGGATGAAAGAAGAATGAAGACAGTATCAAGATGATCTAGATCTGTTTCTCTTTTTCTCTTGTAAATGAAACAATGGGTTTAAATTATGGGGAGGTAGATCCTAAGTGAATTTCATAAAAGAAAAAATTCTTAAGATTAAGTGTAGACAAGAACAACATTTGTTATCGACCATTTTGTAAACATAATAAATGCATAAATAAAACAGTGCTAATCTTTGCTTTCCCTCTAAAAGACACCAAATGAAATGTGTCAAAGATGATTATTTTCAATATCTGCCACGAGTAGGAATCATTTTTGGGGGTTTATGACACCAAATGCAACATCCTTTTACATTCTCACTCATCTTGAAGCTTTCAAGCAGTTCTTCAGCTAATCATTAACACTTTAGTAAGCACCTGTGGGGCTTACTGCAGTGCTCTCTGTATAGCATAGCCCCAGATTATTTGTGGAACCCCTTCTCCCAGGTTGTTTCAACCATTCCACTATATCCAATAGGAGAGGCTCTCTCCATGTCCCTTTAGTTAAAAAATGCCATCTTATTGAAACCTACCAAGCACTTGGAACTCTGAAATACCATGCTTCCTGAGATTAGATTATCCCCAAGCCTCCCAGTCTTTCACAAAGCATTGAAGACCTGGATGCAGTTTACTTTTGGCATGTCTTGTAGATTTTTTGTTTTGTTGATTTTTTAAAAAAATGTTTTTCATTTGCTGTGAGCCACCTACAGTCTCATCTGCTAGATGGGTGTCCATATAAACTGATATAATAAAATAAATAAGCATATCACAAATGCAGAATTGATGAGAAGCATAAATTAGGAACCCAATTTGGCAGAAATATTTATCTATTAAACCTCCTCCCACATTCCAGATGTTTTATGCTATTTTATAAATATTCTGACAGCAAGCCCAATGCACTTGGGACAATTGGCAAAAGCATGGTAGTTTTGTGTTAGAACATATGCCGGTCACCATGTTGCTCATCTGATATATAACATGAAAGTGTTCAAAAATAAATGGTATGACAGAGGCAAAAATGTAAATACATATTTATAGCTTGCATACCCCCATAGATTCATAAATACTCATAAAAGCATAGTAAATGTATAAATACTCATAAAAGCATATTAAACACATATGATTTTCCAAAATAAAATTAGCCACATAGACCCATGCTGGGTTTTTTTGTATACCTTTCTAGTAAAGAGGTTATGTTTGAAAATATTTTGGTCTCTAGTGTTCCCAAAACTGGGTTCTTCTGAATATACAAAAGACTGCAGCTTTGAAGTGCATTACAAATCAATTGGAAGGGATCATATTGGGATGGTTCGATTATGCTGCATGTAGCTGTAGCGATTTACAGAAATGATCTACTCTTTTGGCTTCTGGGGAAGGAAATTTAAATGTTACTCCAACATTTCTAAAAATATTTTTTAAAGCAACTAAATAAATCTTGCTTTCCAATGATAGCCAAAGACATGATATCTAAGGCATCTGGGCAACTTTGCTAATGTTTCCCATTTGGTTATATGAATACTGGTAAGTACATATTCTCACTCTATGGAAGAAATAAGAAATCTACTTTGTGGAATTAGATTACAGTATTAAAAGCATTAGTTAAAGGGCAGTGTTAATTATTGCTGTTGCATAAAATGGAAGGAAGATTCCCCATACTTTATGGGAATCTTCATGGTAATCTTTAAAGTATCCCATACTTTATGGGAATCTTTAAAGTATCCCATACTTTATGGGAATCTTTATAAGATTCCCATACTTATGCATAAAATGGAAGGAAGTTTCCCATACTTTAGAGCTTTCAGTGTAATTAAGTAACAGAAAATAATAATATTGAATGATAATTCATAAGATGGAATGATATAGCTAACATAAATTATTAGTTCAAGTCCTGCCTTAGCCCTGAAAGCCCGCTGGGTGATTTTGTGTCAGTCATTCTCTCAGTCACTCCAACTCACCTCACAGGGTTATTGTTGTGGGGGAAATAGTGGGAAGAAAATGTGGGATATGTTTTCCACCTTGAGTTATTTGTAAACATAATAAAAGTAGGATACAAATAAGTATATAAATAAATAAACTTGTAAATAATTATTACCTTTCCTCTCCTAACCCCTCTTGTCCTCCTATTGTCCCTTTTGCTTATGAAACTTTTTTTGTTTCAATCCGAATTATTCTATCCTTTCAGGATACAAATGTTTCAGCTTTAAGTACATCTATTTCCTTTTGATTTCAGATTCAGTTTAGTTCACTTCCTGTGGTTAAGTTTGGGGAACAACCCAGGTTTTAAAAAAAAACATTATCCAAGCTTGGAAAAGGTTGCTTGCTTTTAGCTTGAGAAGATGTATGGATCGTAATAAAATAAATGCAGAGTAATGCTGAAGAGTTTACCAAGCAATTTTGTATTATAAAGAAAAGTCACTTAAATTTACAATTGCAACTCTACGGCACTGGAAAACAGCAAGAGGATTGTAAATCATTTTCCTTCCTAAGAAATTCTCAGCATGAACTGTTCTTGCTAAAACAGGACTGGCAGACTGAAATTTTATAATTTTTTAAAATAACTAACTGGTTATATTTGGTTTTAATATATGTCTGAGGAGCAGTCAACTTTCATCTTTTTGTTTCTCTTTCTGTCATCAAACTGATTTGATTGTCTACTTCATCAGCTAAACTCACACCATTTTATTAGCCTGCAAATAAAATTGGTCTATACTATAAATAAAGGATGTTTTCGTATGAATGTACTTCCGTTAATATTTTTAGGCAATAGGTTTGCTTAAGGTTTGCTTGTTCCTTGCAGAGACAACAGCTCTTAAATTGATGAGAATTCTAGAGTACTAATTCCAATTAGATCCCATCAGATATTCAGCTTGCAGTGAGTGGTATCCTCAATACATACAAACATAAAATAAAATATGGTAAAATAAAATTCTATTTAAAAAGTAACAATGGAATCATACTTCAAAAGAGATGACACACCAGGAGATATACTATATGGCAAGGCTGTCAAACTTGCGGCCCGCAGAGTGGATGCATCATGCGCTGGCCACACCCACGCCTGGTTTAGTGAAGAAGAAAAAAGTCATAATACATCAATATGTGACGCCACCATGACAATGCGAGTTTGACACCCCTGCTGTATGGGTTCATTTATGGATTCTTGTACTGACAAGCATGCAAAGTTTTACTCACAATAGAACCACCTTTGCAAAGTTCTCTTGGCAAACAATGAAGTAACATTTTGTTTACATTACCTTTGTTAACATCAATACAGTGTTATGCCCAAGTTATACAACTAGATTAATTATATTAAAATTTTCAAATATTACATCCTGGAATTAAAGAGATAAAGCAAATATAATTACTTTTATTTATATATTTCTCACACTTATGTATTACCAGAAGTCAATACTGAATATTGGTGTCTGCTCATTTCCTAAGTATAGATAACATTGCACAATACTCATTCTTTGTAACTCAAAAGTATTTCACCCCTACCAAAGCTGGTATACATTAACAATATTTGGCATCACTGAAAGTGATGTGGGAGCATAAGAATGTGGGAAAACACTCTTTGAATACCAGAGCACAGACCGTTAAGACTAATTTTTGTTATTAAGTCACTTATCAGTACTTACTTTAAAAAACTTCAGTAGCTCATGGGAATTTGAGGAATGGTAGTATTCTTTTTGCTGATATAATTCATTAAAAAATGCAGACTGTTGATTTTTCCAAATGAAGATCATGAAAATTCAAACAAAGCATGTACTCAACAAAATCACTTACCCATTTCAGTGATTTAGAGACTCAGGCATATGAAATATTACCATACCATAAAGATATTTTTTGCTAGGCCAAATAACAAAAACTAAAATAAACCTATATTTACATCTTTGAAAGGTTTATATAGGTCACAAGCCGGGGGGGGGGGGAAACNGGGGGGGGGGGGAAACGTTCTTGAAAAATAAATCTCCAATACATCTTTGTAGAAGCTTTTGAGTCTCAGTTTGCAATCTTATTGACTCTTTCATTCTCTTCCTTCCTAGTCTCACAATTCAGAGAACATTGTATGAGGCCTGACTTGTGCTTCCCAGTGAATCCATATATTTCTAATATATACACGGAAACAATTAGCATAACCAAAATCCAAGTGGCATACATCAAGTACACAAAAACAATATTACATTAATATCATGATCAGTAAATTGAATTTTACAAACCAAGGGTCATCAGATATTCCATCATGGAGACAAAAGCTCAAAATCTTTTGTTCTGGCCCAATATTCTTCCCAATATCCAAATGAAAAAGCGTATTTTTAAAGCTTTCTTAAAGACGAACGAGGTCAAGGCCATCCAAATCTCATCCAAAGAACAGATTTCCCAAACAGAAAGTACAGTCCTTTGTATAATAGTATGTGGGAAATATGTTGGAAGATGGGGTGAAGAGATGCTGTTTACAAAACAATCAGATAAGAGGGGGTGTATTCCACAGCTGGATATTGAATGGAGCAAGAGGCTCAAAAGGTACTCTTTCTAAGCTTCTCAGTCAGTAAATAAAATGGCAGGAGATTTTTATTTTCAGACTTGCAAGATTCTGCTTATAAAGCCTCACAATATAAAATAAAATTAACTTGATCTGGTTGCATTTTTTTGTTTGGTTTGTCTGGGAAAACTGATACCTAAGTATCATCAGTTTCTCAAGGAGCACACCCATCAAGTGACAGCATGTATAAGCAGAAATGACAGAAGATAGGCTCAAATAAAATCATTCTATGCAGTGGTGGGATTCAAAAACATTTACTACCAGTTGTCTAGGGGTGGCTTGTGGGCGTGGCAGGGGAAGGATACTGTAAAATCTCCAGTCAGAGGTGGTATTTGCTCGTTCTCCGAACTACTCAAAATTTCCACTACTGGTTCTCCAGAACTGGTCAGAACCTGCTAAATACCACCTCTGATTCTATGTCCTGTAGAGCTTTGTAGGTGAGAATCAGTATTTGGAATTGCACCCAAAAACCTAGTAGGAGCATGTGAAGTAGTTACAGTTCTGGGTGTGCCATATCTATGCAAATGCATCCTGAACCAACTTTTACATGGTTTTCACAGACCACTAAATATAATGAGTTGCAGTAGTCTAGCTGGGAGATGACTAAGTTATGAGTGATGGCATAGCATGATGGTCTCTGGAAATAATCTGGGAAAACAGGAAGAAGAACCATAGCCCAGACAGCTTTCAAGCAGATGGTATCTCAGCCTACAGAAGGAAAAGTAGCATGGGAAGCATCTCAGAAGAATTCCTCCCTAGTTTTGAGAAAGTAAAAGTAAAGAGATGTGTTTTCTGACCTGCAAAATTATGTTACTGTAATCTCATAATAAAGACAGTGTGAGTACTCATGGTTGGTGCTTCTTGTGTTTCTCAATGTTGTTGTTCTATTTCCTTATACTGCCTTAATATAAAGCCATAGGTGGAATGGTTATTGTTTCCAAATTAAAAAGTGCACGTAGCACAGCCAGGTAGGGAGACCGAGCAGTGCATTGATTTTCAACAATGTATATATCAGATTGCAGACTTAAGTCATTTCTATCCAATTACTTATTACATTTTCAAAGAACCATATAACCATAACTGAAGTACTATAAAGTATGATCTCATTGCTATATGTCAATGTAACATTGGATGGCTGACCTAAATGACACTATAAGTCACTAGTACAGAAATGACCTTAGAATAAATAAAAAGTTTATATTTTTTCATAATCAGTGGTTAAAATTTGCTTTTAATTCAATAATGGTCAGTATGGTTGGTTTCCCAGTTCTTTAGTGGCAAAATACTGAATTACAGCAACATAATTTTCTGCTTTGATATCCATCAAATGTATTTATGATGATAAAAATACTCCAATCAAAGAACTACCAACTCAGACAAACAAGCTTATAGTAAACAATATTGTAATCAAGGAACCAGCAAGACCATTCCCACCAACACTGAAAGGGCAAGCCACCAATATTAAAAATGGAGCAAACAGCAATGAAGATGTTACCTAGTTTGCTAATGAAACTTGTGCAAGAAAACAACCAAGCTCAGAGAGCACCAAGATCCCACAGTTGGTGATGAGCCATTAATTTTCTGTGTCAGCTCTTGCATCAGTAGATAAAAATATCAACAAGGACTTAACTTTACTTTTTTCCTTTAAATTCTCTAATTAAATATAATAATTAACTTTATACCCTTTCCAAGGCTGAAACTTTTATTGCATTGTTCCAAACATTTATTGTCCCTTTTGAATGGTGTGTAAGTGTTGTGCAAATCTTGTGTAAATCATGTACACAGTGTGTAAATGTAAATGACTCAAGAGATATATTTAAAAAGCTAAAAAAAAACAAAAATACCAGAACACATCCTTTCCAGCAACCAATGCCCAGATAAGCAGGGATTGACACCAGACAAACACTCAAGCAGAGAACAAAACCCTAATCAAGGAGCTATCGAGGAGAAAACCATACCTCCACCAATTATAATGAAAACATGATTCTGTAACACTAATCAAATTTCAGGGCATAGTCCAATGTAACAAAATAAGATATAGCCCTGCATTCAATAATTTACTGTTTACGGGAGGCAAAATAAAAATAAACTGAAGATTAAAACACCTTAATGGATCAACAATTAGATTTGTGCCTACATACACGTATCACACTAATAATAGTATGTTATGTAGTCCACAATATGCTAAGTTAACACAAGCCATTTCCTCTTGTTTTACTGTATTGTAGCAATCCAGCCTATGGCTGATTGCAAATTTTCTAGAATTGCTCCAGAAGGAATTGATTGTTTAAAATTTTATTGACACATACTCACTAAAGAACTCTTAGCAAACATTTAAAACTGCAGATGGTATAGCATTCAAGGCTCAGAACTAATAAATGCAGGATATAGAATGAGTTGGAAATGTATTTATGGCCAAAATCTTGTACATTTTTATAAATTTCATTCTTTTTAATTTAAAACACACATGTACTTTCTCTCTCTCTCTCTCTCTCTCTCTCT